>WOVY01009844.1:0-92500 GCA_013436015.1 Rhipicephalus annulatus
CAAAAGTGCCTGAAGGGCACGTAGAAAAGGATAAGGTGAAGAATAGAAAAACAATTATATGACTGGTCATCGATTGGCAGTGTCCCATATTACTTGTTGCAATTGAAAGCGCTTTGTGCAGGCGGAAAGAAGGCATACCGCGCGACAGATTGCTTCAACGCGCCCGCGTAGCAGCTGGGAGAATCATTTTCTAAACACTGCCCGCGGCTTTTCTCCTTTACACGTTGGCGAGGTGATGCACATACATTGCGCCACAGATATGTAATCGATAGGTGAGCAGCCATTGATGTCCTTCTCTCATTGTATTGTTGCCAAAGAAGAGAGCTGGTCTTGAACTCGCAGTGAGAAATTTCAGGAGGCAACCTCCTCACACTCTTTATTGAGAGGTAGGAATAACAAATCCTCAGCCCGCACCATATACATACAGCAGGCAACGTCAATTAAAACAAAATAAATAGGGCAGAGCCAAGTAAAAATTGTAGAGCGAAGGATGCGCAGCAGAAATGGACTCCATCTTCAGTCAAACGGGACAAAAAAGAAAAGCTACGTTTTGGTTTACAATGATGTTCTCGGTGCTTGACCTAGTTGATCTTCAGTGACGAATTCTTGCGATCCGCAGGTTATATGGCTGTCTCGGAGTTTTGCTTATTTTTTGCTGGTTGTGAGAGTAGTTGTCTGTTACTTTAAATATCTCTGCTGAAATGAGTGCTCTGTTGCAAGCGACGTTGCAAGCGTTCGACATCGCGAGCAAACTCAGTGGCGTGGTTTCAAGAATCCACCCATGCACAGGTGCCTGCATTCTCGTTTGCGATTGAGCGCGGCTTGGAAGGCCGCCCGATCATCGGTACGCAGTTGCTGCCGGCACTCGACCTCCCTGGCTTGTTCTTGTGCCTGGCATGAGCCATCGGCCTGGCGAATGAGAGCTCTTTCACGTTTCTACTTTGTGGAGTTTTCCGTTGCATACCCATGTCGAAGGTTTCAGGAAAAACTGATGCGTGCAGGTTCGGCCAACACCTTAAAAACGTTCTTCAAGCCTCTTCACATCCTCCTCTCCTCGCATGCTATGTCACGCCAAGGGGCCAACCGAAGAAGTGGAAAAATGTCTCGCTACATTGTAGTCTCGCTCCACGTCTGTGCTCCGCGCGCTTGTCCAGGCCGGTCAGCACGTGTGCGCCAAGCTACTGCGCAATTTGTGCTCTTTGTGGCGTGTGCTCACGCTAAATTCGGTGTTCATCGTGTCCGTGTGAGTGGTGCTCATCGTGTTCATGTGAGACATCACATCGGACGCGATAATGTCCGATGTGATGTCTGGCACGAATTGCAGGAATTGCAACGACTGCAGTTTGTGCAACATAGACCTCAGGCTCTGCCCAGGCGGCACTGCGAAAAACACCGCCACCGTCACCCCATCGATGCGCCGGCCATAAAGGTAAGTAAAATGAGCCGTCCGCAAGTGAAAATGCATAGGTCCTTCTTTAGCGTTAGTCTTGAGGTGAGGTTTCCTAAAAATCAAAAACCTGGCAAGCTTCTTCCTTAAATCCAACCTCACTTCAGAAAAGTAGCAAGCTCATCAAAACGAATTGCTGGTACAATGCGAAAGATGTTTGAGTTTTGAGTTATTTCGGTGTACTGCAACTGACAATTTAAGTGCAAGCGAGCATCGCATAACATCGAGTTCGAGGCAAGCCCTCCCAAATGCATTTTTAACGCCTATGTGCGTTAAAATTGAGAGGCCAAATCGATGAAGTGCATACATGAGCCATTCATCATATGATTAGCGGTGCAAAGCTTGCTTTGTCGAGCACGAATAGCCTTCGCGATTCTCGACTTTGCAGTTGCATTCTCCATCAATCTCTGGCTTCCCGTGCATTGAACTGTTCTATAAAGCATGCTAGACTATTCCGTTGACGGTTGTCATTCGTTTGTATATACTGAAAAAGGGGATACATGTGTGTCCACTTTCTTGGTGTGTAACGAAAGGCGAAATCGAGGCCTCCGAGATATCTCCGTGAATCGCGGATACTAACGGCAAGAAAGAAGAAAAAAACTTATTGTGGTCACGATCATTTTGCGATTTACCTGTATGGCGTACGTGCACGCAATTTCATTGTTAAAGCTGGAACTTAGAGCCTTTAAAGTCCTACGCTCGTAATGTTGTACAACTTCAGATTATCGGTGGTTTCCATGTGTGCGATGTTTATCGCGCGCGTCCTCTGTCTACTGCTGCAAGGCTTGCACCGCACTCAAAGGCTCTGTTAAGCTTCATAATCAAAGTTACCATGACTTTTCGTCAAAGCTACTCAAAACTTTAACAAGAGACCTACACTATTACACCTTTTCATGTGAATGGCTGCAGAGAACATGATTATTCGCTTACCCAACACGGTCGCAACGGCTCGTATTTCATATTTTTCAACGGCTCGTATTTCAATAAGCTAAGGTGATAAAACACGAAACTTGAAAATCACATCGTTTGTGTGATTGATTTGATTGATCTATGTTTGCTTGTCATATTTCCGTCTGTGTACTACGTTCGCTATATGACATACTAGCTGCGGCAGCGTGACAGGCCCGACAAAAGCCTGCGATCCATTAGCTCTCTTTGAACGCCCTTACCAGCTCACGACCATGAATCTCCTGCGTCAACTGAAATAGTTGGCACTAACTCAACTCGACCCAGATGCTTCTTCGCTGCTTAAATTTTTATAGGGGCCTCTCTCGGGTGCATTGGCGCGTTCAATAGAGCTCATTGAGGGCAAGCCAAATAACTCTAACGGGTGCGACCACATCGGGGGAATCTGTGCACCTGCGTGCGAGAGACGCGCAGCCCAAAGTTAATCCAAATTTTCTTTCGGAGAGTCGACAAGATGAATTAAGGGGGGGGGGATACAAAATCACTCTAGGTGCAGATAAGACCACCGTGAAATCACGTAGTGAAGCTTTCTGTGAGGAACGACTGGATTGCTTAGAAGCTTATAGGAGGTATAGTGCTACAGGAGCCAATAAAGTGCGTGTTTCGTAACACGTCCTTGATAGTAATATTCCGGGACGTTATAGCAGCAAACTGCAGTAGGCTTTCAGATGCAGCGGTGGCGTAGTGGTTAGAGCAACAGCTTCACGTGCAAGAGGTCCATGGTTTGAATCCGGTGCCACGCGATTCCCCACCAGATTAAAAAAAATATCCGCGTCATGATGCAATAGCATTAGGAGGCTTGGGGCTGGCCTCACCGGTGACGCACTCCCTCACCAAAGAAGGACTGGCCACCCTGTTGTAGTGTGTCTGGCCACCCCTCTCACATATATATGCCAATTAACCTTCAGCCCTCAGTTCCCAGAAGCTGTGAAGCAAGTGACCACGGCTGCGGTCAGATCTGCGATGCAGCATAGGTTGATAAGAATCTGTGGGGTCTAGCTGTGCTATTCGAAAAACAACAGGGTGTTAAATGGCATGTGATACGACTAAGTAAGATTGGGAGGAGTGATGGGGCCTATACAGTGCTACAGAATGGTCATGCTTTTTGCTATCGTGGCTTCACTTACAAAAGAAAACTGGGGATGAGGTTTCTTATCCCCAGAAATATAACGGGTTACATAGAGGAGTGCTGCAATAGCAGTAATGAAAGGTGGTGGGCTTCGTAATTAAATTCGATAGGAGAGCCAAGATGAAGGTGGTACAGGTCTACACGCCTTTATCCAGCCATAATGATGTATTAGTTCAAAGCTTCTATGAAGACGTGGAATTGGCAATGAGTAAGCAAAGGCACAGTACACTATACTGATGGGCGAACTCAATGCTAAAGTAGAGAAGAAGCAGGATGAAGACTAGGCAGCAAGGAACTACGGCATCGGTACTAGAAATGCCAGAGAAGAGTTATAAGTAGAATTCGCGAAATGCAATTATTTCGGATCCTGAATACCTTCAACCAAAAACAAGTGAACCGTAAGTGGACTTGAAGGACCCTAATAACAAAGCAAAAACAAAACACACTTTATACTGAGTGCACATCCAGGCATCGCAAAATGTGGAAGTGCTTGGAAAGGTGCAAACAAGTGATCATAGAATGGTAAGGTGTCGAATTCGCCTGGACTTGAAGAAGGAACGAGAGAAACTGATGCTTCAGAAGTCAATCAGTGAGCTATAGCACTGAGAGGAAAAATACTCGGCTCTTATCGAAGAAACGAAGAAAGCGGCCTTAACATTGGCACAACGAATGATAATGTGACGAGTATCATCAAGAAACGTGCAGCGGAAGTTGTAGGTACGGCAGGTAAACAGAATACGAGCAAGGTGTCCCAGGAGATGAAGAACCTCACTAAAAAACATCAAACCATGAAAGCCTGAAACACAAAAGACGAAATAGAACTTACAGAGCTTTCGAAGGGGATTAATAAGCGTAAGAAATCCAATGTAAGAAGGTATATCATGAAGATAATCGAACATGCTCTTAAAAATAGAGAAAGCGTCAACGCGTTGAAGAGGAAACTTGGGATAGGCAAAAACCATATGTATGCACTAAGCAACAAGAAAGGCAAAAAGTAACTACCAATACGGATAAAATAGTTAATGTAGCGAAAGGATTTTACAGAGATCTGTACAGAAGCTGGGACAACTACATCAATAATGTAAGAACTAGGAGTTACCCGGATGACATCCCACCAGTAATGACAGAGGAAGTCAGGAACGCCTTGAAGGAATTGAAAAGATGCAAAGGTGCTGGTGAGGATCAGGCAACATGGGATATGTTGAACGACGGAAAAGAGATTGTGTTAAAAAACTAGGCACCCTGTTTAAGAAGTGTCTTCGGACGGGCAGGGTGTCAGAATTTTGGAAGAATGCTAACATAACCTTAATCTATAAGAAAGGGGACGACCAGGACTTGAAGAATTACAGGCTGATCAGCTTGCTCTTTGTCGTATACAAGCTATTTGTAAAGATAATTGCTAAGAGAATAAAGACATCAGAATCGGATCAACCGAAGGATCAAGCGGAATTTCTAACGCACAATCGACCACATTTATACAATCAATCAGGTGATAGAGAAATGCTCAAAAGACAGCCAACTACTATACATAGAGTTCACAAATGACGAGAAGGCATTTATTTCGGCATAGGCATCAGCAGTAATGCAGACACTGTGGAATCAGCGCGTCAACGAAGCATATATTAACATCCGGAAGATATCTACAAAGGATCAACAGCCACCGTAGTGTTCCATAAAGAAAGTGACGAATCACCTATAAAAACGGTGTAAGACGAGGGGATAAGATATAGCGTTGCTATCTACCACGTTCTTACAGGAGGTTTTCAGAGGCATAGATGGGAAGAGCTAGGAATAAGAGCTAGGAATAATAATAATAGGAATAAGAGTACGAGAATACCTTAATAAACTGCACTTCACTGATGACTTTGCATTGCTGAGAAGAAGTGCTTCCGGAAGTGCTCTGAATCTGTAAATAGATAACACTAAATGACGCTGAACTGAATATTCCTGACTAAAGAGAATAATCCACGATGAAGGATAGGCTAGAGAACGAATGATTGTACGCGAACATAAGTAGAAGAGCGAATGAAGTTGTTGGAAGATAATGACATGAAACAAGTAAAACAAAGCGATCCTGTTTTTTCAATTTCGAACGTAAGAAAAGAAAGAAAAAGAATTGCAAAAAAGGAAGGGTGGAGTTAGTGTCTTTTAAAGTATACGTAGACCCCCTATGCAAGCATTTTCTCTCGCTGCCGGTTGACCCACCTATACCGCATCCAAACTCAAACTTTGTTTCTCAAAGGCCAAGTTTTAAACCATTTCAACCTGTACAATTAACATGGCACGTTTCTACCCAAATTCAACGCATACATATGCTGCAGCTTCTCGATGCGACCTCATTTTTCATTCAAAGCTCGTGCCTCTTGTTTTGCGCGTGAGCAACAGAGCCTCCGAAATCAGAGGCAAAAATAGGAGTTGCAAAAAAGAAGATAATAAATAAAAAAAATAATGGCCCCGAGGTTGCGCGTACCGATGATGAAGTGCATTCCAACCCTCGACAACCCTTTATTCGATGACTGTCCCACAATCCAGCGTTCGGAATGAGTCGGGTGATTGCTGAGCGGCCCTGAAGCCTTCGCTGTTGATTACACAAAGCTTCTCACTTCCTTATCGCAGTACTGTTTCCCTAGTTAAAAAAAGAATCTTTCATGATTTTGTATTCGCTAGGCAAAGCTGTCAAAGAGTGCATTTGTATAGGTGAAAAAAAAGGCTAACCGGCGACAATAGTGCGAACAAATTTAAATGTGGTCGGCGAACAAATGGAGGCACACCATCACTCTGAATGCAGCACAGGGTTCAGTGGTTCAGCACTTCGATGGAAACATTTCTTTATATAGAATTCGTGAATCGTTCAGTTCACTCAGATCGAGAAAGACAGAAAGAAGAAGAGCCGCGGTGTTTTGGAGATTGGAGGGAGCAGACGAATCGCTGGGTATATTTTCTTTCCTCAGAGCGGGCTCTGCAATCAGATTTGTGATTAGTAATGACACTGCTGGCAGTACAGTTTTCGTATACTTGCGCTTCTTTCTATAAAGAGTGGGAAGGCTGGCTATAAAACGTTGATCGTGTTTGGAACAAGCTTTTGAGGCAACAATGTGCAGACCTCCATGTGGACTCTACGTACAGCTACACCTAATGGGACGCGAGCGTGGCAGATTACGAGTTTTATTACGCGGAAGCGTTCACACTACAGAACGTTTAAAGTGCGTGGGCTAATAGGAAAAAAAAGCAATTGAATTCGGGATTGAGCCACGATATTTAGTGAAGAAAGGATTTAGAGAACTGTGTGACAGGCTAGGCATACGCAGGAATAACACATGGGATGTTCGCGATTAAAAAAATGAAGAGAAAGTAAGCAAAAACAAATAAAAAAATTTGGTTAGGAAGCACTTGAAACTGTCGTGCCATGCCCCCACCAGTGCACTAAAATGATCTCGATGCGTCCTCAAACATCTTATAAGTATTTTTTGTGTACTTCAGTTACCGTAAACAAACATGAGCCTTTCTTTCAAGGATAAAGTTAAGTTAGGCATATTTAAGTTCCGAGAAGTAAGCCGACGAGTAATCCCTCTGAAAAGAGAGACATTTGTTTGCAGAACGCCGCCACACTGAAGCTCCAACTTGTCCTTTGAGGAACCAATTTTCGTTATAGTTGGTTATCGCAAACTCTGTTTTAACACTTCGTTTGTACAAATATTCCCTTTTAAGCCATCGGCTGCTTAAGGATTAAAGACTCCGTTTCGAATTCACGTGTTTTCTTAGGACATCCGGGCATTATAAGCCTCTTTTACCATGACTAAGTGCAAAACGCCCGAGGCGTCGTCTATAACGCGCATTAGCTATAGACGCACTCATGCCATACCAAGATTTCAAAGCGCAACTGAGTTCTCCTCTAGCCGTGTGGGCTTCAAGCTTGCCTTTGATGCAAATCTAAATACGAAGATATTGCACTTTCATGCGTAGCCAACCCCGTCGTGTTTGTTATGTGGGCAAACGGACTGCATTGCCTTACTTCAAGCTGTAATGACGCCATGGTGATATGCCTCTGGCATCTATTAAACCTAACGAATCCAGCGCTTCTTACATCGTAACGTACATCTCTACCTTTCGCATGATCCCTTCAATTCAAGTACGCCGCACCAGGGGAATACGATGAGTGAGAATAATTGATAACTTCCTGTTTTACACTTCTCCGTGCGTGATTGAAACTTGAGTTTCACATTGACACGGGTTGAGGGAGTGTCCTCACCGAAGCACGTTTCGCAAATAATTCAGAACTTTTCAATACTCTAAATACATGTTTATACTAATAGCATATTGATAGACCCAACAAATTCTTAATTTTTTTCTACTGGTAAATCTACCTGCAGGCTAAGTGACTCCATGAACGTTTTAGAAACGATGCGCGGCGCTCTATTAACAAAACACATTTGCATAATAATTTCTGTCTCTCTTATCAACTAGAGTTCATAGAATATTCGCACTATAGCTTGCTTGTGCTTTGAAGATGCCATAATAGAGTTTAAAATGAAAGAGACGCCAAACTATACAATCTGACGTGATTTATACTTCAAGGAACGTCAAGGATAGATGATTGTGAAAAAGCCGAAATCGGGGCCTTTGCCAGATTGAGTACCTGTTGTGTACCACCAATATTACGGCTGTGTCGTTAAGACGGATCAGTCGTGGTGGTACAACACTCAAAAGAAAGAGCGAGGATGGTCAGCTGGTCATTCATTGCTCATTCAGCTGAATCCAATACATGGCAGATCAAGCATACTGCCTTACTGAGCGAGCGCTCACAATGCTGTGTGAGAAATCAGAAGCATAATTTTCGTGAGCTGATTGGTTACAGCGCCATTCTGCTTCCGCTACGCTTTGTTGTTTTTGCAGGCAAAAGACATGAGTGAATAAAGAAAGCCTAACCCAACGTGTGCGCTGACAATAGCGGGACAGTAAGTATTCGACTGTGGCACCGATATGAGTCTGTGGCTTGTGTTGAGTTGCTACCTCAACAAATAAAACATAACAAAATGTATTAGCCAAAGTTATCAACCACGAATAGGCAACGTTGAAATGAAGGGTGTGAATGGCAATAGTAAAACACCGGGTCAATTAGTCGTGTCAAGACGGTTTCAAAATAACAACTTCTACTAAAAAAAAAGACTTCCGGTCACCTGATTTACCAATTCCTAACTTTGAAACTGAAAAGCACGTTCTCAAGTTTTTTTTCAGGGGTAAGGAAAGTCTCTCTTTAGTTTTTCAGATAAAACTAACAGCGCGTAAAGTTCAAAAGAATCTCTTATCACATTTATGTAGCTCAAATACCTTTATTGAATATATTTTGCCAACTAAGAGAAGGAAAGTGTAAGAAAATGAGCGGGCTCTTTCTTAAGCTTTTCTTGCTTACCGATGCTATTAAGGCACATCGGAGGACGAAACCGGATGTCGTCAAGGGTCTGTATTTGTAAACAGTGAAAGGGTCGCGGAGATCGGTAAGACGAATCTGAAGCTTACACATAAGAATATTGAACTTCACGGTTTGAGAGCACGGAGACGAAGTTTTTGTGGTTACTTTCAACCTTACTCTTTTGCTCGCCAGTGGTGAAGAAATATGACTACAAGTGTGTGTATGGTAAAGTATCTGGCGTTGGTGAAGACCAATTCAATATATATAATATTATATATATATATATCTCTATATATATATATATATATATATATATATATATATATATCTATAAAGTTTCCGCAGCTAGAGAGCTGTTGGAAGCTTTTTTTTATCAAAACGAAAGGGCCTAATTGAATCAGTTGAACTTGGATAATATTCTATTCTGCAGGAATGCTTTTTTTAGAGCTTATCGCCTTGACTATGTCACTGTACGTCGGTTTTGATCTGTTCACGCATGCGTGGAATTGTCCTTCTTTTACCCCTGCCCATTTCCTAGACTGTCCACTAACAGTTAATAGTTGGAGCTGTTCTTTCTTCTCTTCTGGTCTTCTCGTTTCACGAAATGTTTTTGCTCCTCAGCCATCTGCACCAAGAGGCAAAAGAACCTCGAATTGGAGCGGGCGCGGCAAGCAGCTGTCAAGCGCCAAAAGTGGGCGCTACCCGAGGTTGATGGCGCCGACGAGTGCTTCAAGCGTGACTTCCTCGATCACCCGTTGGGCCACAGCTGTGAGGTTTGCCACACTTGTGGTTTGACTACAACCTAAACCATAAACGTCTCCGTCCGCAACAATCATTCCCACGCCAACGTTACCAGCGTGCTACAACGGTAGTTTCCTGTCACTGCCACGTACTCGGCACCGCCAACCGACTACAACGAGCACCGCGTTTGCTCCACGTGTAAGGAATCTTTGATGGCGAGAAAGGTTTCGACCATAAGTGTGACGCACGGGTACCAGTACCCTCTCAGGCCAGACCACCTGCACAACGCCATCACAGGGACCTGTATTGACATTGCCTTCCTTAATTTTTCAACTACAACCTCTAATCCAGTATCATCTAGCCTCGTTCTTCCCCGACCACGAAATGTAATCATAAAAGAAAAACGCGTCCCACAACTTTGTAATCACTAATGTAAACCTCGTACATAATTTCGTTCATATGTATATGATTATATGTGTGCGTATATACGTTTATATATTTGCATCGATATCTAAATAATGAACATTGTGTATGTAAGCGTATAAATAATCAAGCCTATAACAAAGTTCCGTGTCTTCATATGATGTGTGGGCGAACGTTTCGCGGTTCTCACCTATAAGCATTTTAGCTTCGCTCAACTCATCATCATTCACTTTGTGGAGATGGCGGAATTTTTTACCCAGCAACTCTTCGGCAGGAAGTCTAAATTGTGGCCTGTACGCAATAATATAAATTCCGATTTGATACGCACGTATCAAGTATGCAGTTAGGGAGCGGATGTTAGTTTATAACAAACAAGCCGAGTAAACAAACCATTTGCAGCAACAAAACTAGGTAGCTGCACACGAATGAACAAACAAGAAAAAAAAAAACAACTGCTATTTTTTCAGCCAAAAACAAACAAACAATTAATCAAACAAACAAACAATCAAACAACGCGACTCATCATTTACGATGGTACGAACTGAGAACACAGAGAAGAGTATTCGAACGTTTTGAAAGAGCCCTCCACGTGGTGAGAAACTTCAGAAGAGGTGCTGTGTTCCAAAGGCATGTGTATAACAGATATGATTTTTTGAATGCTGTGTAAAGACCAGAACGCCACCACACACAAAAAGAAAGCGCAATGAAACAAACTTTTTCAGCGCATATCATTTGCATTTTAATCACTGAGCTTTGCCATTGCTGCGTTAGCACAGGCGGCTGCCTGCAGTGTCCCTGCGTCAATGAGGACGAATCATTCAGGTTGGGAAACCTTCAGCGCTGCAACCTCTTGAATGACACCACTGGTGGTCTTCCTTCATTTGTGCCTGCCTTAGACTTAGTGTAACTGATACTGTCGTTGGTTAAAAAAATCTGCAACTGTCGCTGAATAGGTTTTCCGGAACGATATAGTTCCTTCCATTTCTTTTTAAACTTTTTGTTGATGCTATGAGCTTCATTTCTTTTTTACATCATATCTTCAATCGCCCTGCCGTGGTGGTCTAGTGGCTAAGGTACTCGGCTGCTGACCCGCAGGTCGCGGATCGAATCCCAGCTGTGGCGGCTGCATTTCCGATGGAGGCGGAATGTTGTAGGTCCGTGTGCTCAGATTTGGGCGCACGTTAAAGAATCCCAGGTGGTCGAAATTTCCGGAGACCTCCACTACGGCGTCTCTCATAATCATATGGTGATTTTGGGGCGTTGAATCTTGCATATAAATGAATCAGATCTGTATTTTAAAACAAGCATCTCGTCGACGTGTAAGAAGGGCACAACTACATCAACACAACAGTGCTGCTTTTTTGCAATAACTAGGACTGCAATGTCGACACTTTCGATAACGCAAAGCACTGGCGAAAAAAGAAGTAGAAAATAAAAAAAGAGTGGAGGCCTTGTCGAAATGTCAAGACCAAAAAGAGCCAGGTTCCACTTGCATATATTTGAAGATCAACCGAAAGTCACATATCTGCAAGTATAGGCTCGGGCGAAACATTTCTGTTTGTACTGTTGCAGCATGTAAGCCTATGTGACAAAAAATAAAAAAATCAAATACAGAAAGGTTGATGCAAACAGCACACGAAGACAAATATCAAGCAAAAGAAGCTTTTATTGCATATTGATGGCCGCAGGTCTCCGGAGAGACGGCTTCTTTCAGTGTCATTACGTGAACTGAAAGCCACATGGTAGACCTATCCATCATCAAAAATCTATAATAGTAAGACTCCTTTTGTTACTTTCTTATTCTGACAGAGGTTTCAGCTTCACACTACAGTCAAGTGTAAAAAAAAAAAACCCCAGGCCTGCGCTGTAGGCGCAGCACAGTCACAGCGAAATCTAGAAGAGCGGCCTTTCAGAGCCTTTTTCAAAACACTCATTGGGCAACTCCTGCAAGCAAACTTGCTTGGTACCCACTAGGGCATTAATAATAAACTTTTGGGTAGTAGACCGGCATTCGCTATGCTATTTTTGTCATTCTTCTGAGAAGCTTGGTATATGCTATACAATTGCAAGGAACTTTGTGCCAATTGTCCATGCAGTGGCTGACGACGATGAGGTATTATGGCTGAAGTGGGTATGCGGCATAGTTAAAAAGTCACAGCTTTGCCGGAAAGGCGAAGCGATGAGCGCGATTGGTTGGTTGGTTGGTTGCGAAACTTTATTGAGGTCCTGCAAGGCGCGCGTCAGCGCGCAGCGGGTGACTCCCACGTCGGGACCGTTAGGCCAAGCCTATCGGCCGCTCCGTGGGCCTGCTGGACGGCCCAAAGTTGGTCGGCCAGGAGGGAGCTGCGTAGGGCCGCCCCCCACCTGACCGATGTAGTGTTGGGGTTAGTGTACATTGCCTTGCACTCCCAGAGCATGTGCGCCAGCGTGGATACATCCCCACATGCGGGGCAAGCGTCATTGGGAAACACGTCAGGATAAATAGCGCGATAGCAACAAATTAAAAGGTCACGCGCAGAATGGAAATCAGGTAGAAACATCCCCGCATTCCTCACGCACAAATGACACACAAAACGTACTCACCGGTACGGATGCACGCGAATAAGCGACTCATTTGTTACTTTGCTGTGTCTGGAAAGCACGCGCTTTTCTCAAATGGATACTGCAAAGATTGCAGTGATATTTGTGCACCCGGTAACTACAACAGAAATCGTTACAGGTTAAAGTCCGAGGCCAGCCAAGGCGCATGACTTCCCCCTCCCCCCTTATTGACGGGAGATAAGGGCGCGTGAGGGAGCGTCGTTCCCCTTCTCACGCGCTCATGGCGCCATCTTGCTGGTACTGCCTAATGCTAAAAACACAATCCGCCCCCCCCCCCCCCAAGATGCTGTTGAGCAGCGGTAAGTGGTAGATATAAGTAGCTTCCCGTTTAACGTTGAAAGATGTGCTCCGGGGTGGCTAACTGTTAACTTTGACGCTTTTTTACCTCATTTCGTTCGTTCATGTTTGTCCTTTGTTTGATGTACATTTGTTTGTGACTGTTGTATGTACACAGGCAATAAAAAAAAGCTCCGGGGTGGCTCAATGGTTAACGCCTCGGTTTCACGAACTAGAGGGCCCACGTTCGATTACGAGCACCGGAGTGTTTTTCTGGATTTTTTTCTTTCTTGCGTTTTCACATATATAGATACGTATATATATACGGTGCATGACGCCGACGCCGGCAGGAAAATCCAGCCGAGAGTGTCTATATAATTGCTATCGCAATAATATGGGAACAAGAACAAGCTTTTGTGATGGTTTGAAGCATTGGACGGCCCACTCATTACGCTATTCCAATTGTGCGACGACTGGTTGTTATTTCACTGTTGTAAAACGCTTTATAAGTCGCAATAACGCGATTGCTTTCCCGACATCAAGCCTGCCTAAGGCAAGTTTGACAACAAGTCACAAGCACCGGTGTAGTTCAGTGGTCGAATACTGGGCTGGCAATCAGTGGACCCGGGCACAAGCCCCACTGTGCCGTTGGTGCCAGGTCATGCCTGCCTAAGGGAACTTTCGCAAGTTACAAGCACCGGCGTAACTCAATGGTAGAATATTGGGCTGGCACCCAGTGGACCCGGGGTTCAAGCCCCACTGTGTCATTGGTACAAGTTTTTTTCTAATTTCTCGCGATGTGGTTACGGACATCGGCGGCGGCGGACAAATTCGCGTGACCCGAAAAGGGATCGCATTACAGCTTTCGCTATAAAAGGAGAAAAATATCAGCACAAAGAAATAGAAACTGTTTGATGTTACCTTGCGCCTCAAAACATGCGCTTTTTTATGGCTGTGCGAAAAGTCTTGTGAACAGCTCGAGACAGCTATTGGATCCAGCCCCCATGAAAAAACTTCAGCTGAGATTTATTGCAGCATCTGGTCTTCCTATCTTTTGTTCGCAATAAAAAGTTTTGCACAGTGGCTTTTGTTTTTTCTTGCTACAAAACGTTCCTTTCTTTAAAATCTTAGAATGTGTTGATTCAAAGGATTATTTTACAGACTAGGTTTGTTGCTAAGCACAAGTACGACCATTCGGTTCCTGTACACGGCTGGAACATTTCACTAGACACGAATTGAAAAAAAAAAGACCTATTGCAGCTTAACCGCTGTGACACTTGATTAAGTGTGTAGCACGGGCATTCATCGATTCCGTGCATAGTGTTGGAATTACTACGTTCACCTAACCATCGATGACGTCAGAATGTGAGGAGAGCATTAAGGGTTTACCCATCACGAGTAATCTTGTTAGGAAGATTCGCATTCTTGTGTGCATGTGTTTTCGCTTCCCTCCCACTTTCTTTCTCTTATTCCATTTTACTTACTTTTCTGTCTCCCATTCTCCCTTCCCCAGTGCAGGGTAGCAAACCAGATACTTGCTTTCTGATGAACATACCTGCATTTTTTCATATGATACCTCTCTCGGGAGGTGACACGTGGGCGACCTTTTGCTGTGGTTAATAGTCTTCCTTCTTGCCATGGCAGTTGATATATGTGTCATCTGCAGCGGGTTCACTGAGGTTATTTTCCTCATTATATGTAGTGACGCAGCACGGGGGAAGTATAAAGGGAGGGACATTCAATCACTCGGTAATTTGGTGGCATGATCTCTGCGCGTCTTTGGAGTAAACCGCAGGTTTTGAAAATATTTCAGAATTTCTTTGTGAATGATTTTAATTACTTTTGGGTTATTTTTGTTAAATAAAAATTCTCTGACCTGGTTCGCTCATTTCAATCTGGTTTAGAATAGTGAATCTTGAAGGACAAGCCATAAACATTAATGTGCTCCACACTCGGAGCACTTTTGCACTTCGTTCGTGGCTTAAGGGCACGTTAAAAACACCACGAGATCTAAATTCACCTGCAGGGCGTTACCACCGCCCGAATTTCTTCTCATTGTCTTTTTTTATTCGTGGTGTCCCGTGACACCACAAATGGGGTTAATTTTCTGAAAAAAGCATTCGTTATCAGTTGGCCTAGTTTGATATTAATATGGGCATTGCGGAAAGTGGGGTGGCGTCCATATTTACCTGTGACTCGCTGAAGCATTGAAACTGTTTTTGTGAACGCTGAGTGGTGAAAGCTTACTCTCACAACTTTTCTTGAGTGTGTGAAGCTCACAGTTTCCCCCCTTTTGGCTTTGAAGTGTTCGTTATGTTTTTAAACAGAAATAGATGTGACAGGCAGCGAAGTGGCCATTACAGGCGATTAGACAATTGCGTACATTGTAACACTGTGTAAATTGAAAATGAATTTCCTCTCACAATGCACGTGGTATGCAGCCAACTTCGTAGCGTGTTGAACATAATTTTGACTTATGCGAATGTTTATGCCTATCGCTATAGGGAAGCGAAAAGTATTGATGAAGCGCTCATTATGATAACTCTTTTAACGAGTAATAGTAGCGCTAGTGTACTGGTATATCATCATAGATATGACGAATTCGGAAGTGCGTGTAGCTTTGTACTTATTGATGCGTTGCAGGAGAGCTGAAGTTCAAATAACTTGATTTGTGAGTATATACAAGAACGTAGATTTTGCCATCGGTGTAAGGATCGACGACCAAAATAATCAGTATCAACAACATGTAAGTGCAACAGAAAAAAAAAATGGCAGCGTATCGACGGAGTGAATGATGGAGAGCGGGGTGAAGCATTCGTCCGTCCATGCTTCTGTCTGTGTGACCGTCCATGCGTCTGTTTGTGCGCCCGTCCCAGCGTTCGTTCATGCATCCGCCCCTGCGTCCGTTCATGCGTCCATCCATGCATCTGTCTGTGTCCGTTCGTCCATCTATTCAACACTCCAAGTCCCACGATCTCGCATCTTTTTATCATATATATAGAAGCATATAGAAGCCCCCATATAGAAACACCGCCATTCAGTGGACATTCCAAGGACTAAACGAGAGGTGGCACACGCACACTTTCTTACGGCTTGCGCTTCGGGTCTACTTCCAACCTTCAAAACACCTTGAGTTCATGGTATATACTACTAGTTCACTGTATTCATGGCACTGCGGCCCAATGCTCACTAGACCTTTCTAAAACCAAGGAGGTTACGCCCAGCGAGTATAACGTAGCAACCTTTTCCTGTCAGATAGTGCTCAATGTACATGCCAGTGGCTGTTATGTGAAATGAGAGACAGGAGGATTCAGCTTTAATTTCTTACGGCTTGCGCTTCGTATCTGCTTCCCCCCTTTAACCACCTCGAATTCATTCATGGTATATACTAGTTCATTGTATTCATGACCCTGCGGCTCAACGCTCGCTAAACCTTTCTAAAACTAAGGAGGTTACACCCAGCGAGTATAATGTAGCAACCCTTTCTTGTCCAATAGTGCTCAATGTACATGCCAATGGCTGCTAATGGGGATCGCAGTGTACGCGTTGACTAAAAGCCGAATGCTCCTGTCTCTCATTCCCCATTAGCAGCCATTGGCATCTACATTGAGATGTATTTTTTATTGTTAAACAACGCACAGAAGAAATCTCTCACCGGCACCACCTTGGAGGTCGAATGTTATACCTATTTCGGGCATGTACCACTGCTGATTACGTGCTACGAGGGACGCACAAGCCACGCCATAAGGAGCTTCGCCCCTAAAAAAAAGTATTTTTGCTAGAGTGCCCGTTTTTTGAAGAAATGGAGTCTTTATTTTCAAAGGCGTCGCTTTGTTTCGAGGTATAAGAATCACAAACTTGTTACATGACACCACGACTATAAAATTGCTCAGCAGAAAAAAAGTTTAGTCTATTTATGCATCATTGTTCAGTCTTCATCATTCACTTTCACCGATAAAAGAGAAGAGGACTTTTGCAAAGCCTTTTTGTAAACACGCCATTCTTAGCCCAGCTACCAATCAGGATCTGGCCTACGCGTCAGACAGCGGCCTGTAACGTTGTTGCGTTTGCCTGCTTAGCTTGTAGTTATCGTTCAGGCTTGCGTATACTGCAGTCGGTCCCTTGTCGTGACGGTGTGTGGTTGGCTACAGAAAGTTCTAGTGAGTCACAATTTGAATAATAAAGCTCTTTATTCTTCGTCACCCGTCATGTGTTCATCCGTATTATTATCCGTTATATTTTTTATAACATTTTTAGTTTCACCGCGAGAGATCCGTCACAGGAAGCTTTACAATATTGAATAAGCTAGGACGGTAGAGTGAGAAAGAAAATCATAGCATATCCATGGAGTGAACGATGATGAGTGGGGTGGAGCGTCTGTCTGGACGCAATGGCGGACGGAGGGTGGATGCATGGACGGATGCATGGACGGTCAGAGAGACAGACAGGCAGACGAACGGAAGAACGTACGTACGTACGTACGTAGGTACGTACGTACGGACAGACAGACGGAAGGACGGACGGAAAATCATAGCATATCCGTGGAGTGAACGATGATGAGTGGGGTGGAGCGTCTGTCTGGACGCAATGGCGGACGGAGGGTGGATGCATGGACGGATGCATGGACGGTCAGAGAGACAGACAGGCAGACGAACGGAAGAACGTACGTACGTACGTACGTAGGTACGTACGTACGGACAGACAGACGGAAGGACGGACGGACGGAAGGACGGACGAACGAACGAACGAACGAACGAACAAACGAATGCACGGATGGACGGATGGACGCATGGATCGACGGATGAACGAATGGATGGACAGATTGATGCACGGGCTGGCGCACGGATGGACGGACGGATGGATAGCCGCACGGATGCATGGACGGACGGTCGAACAGACAGACGCACGGACGCACTGACACATGGACAGACAGATGGACGCTTCGCCCCAGTCATCATCGTTCACTCCGTAGATATGCTGTGACACCGTTTTTAATGACATGCAATGCAATTTAATGACTTTGAAAACTGGCTACTACAATGACGACGCGGGGCGTACGACCCACGTTGTAGGGAGCCTCGCCCCTAAAAGTTGAAGTACTATATACATTTCACCAGCCTTCAGTAACGAATTGTAAAAGCAAATGAGAAAGTGCGCAATGCCCGGGGTTGAATTCTAAGAACATTTATTTCCTAGAGAGTGAGAAAGAATAAGAATAAAAGAAAGGAAGGGAATCTAACCAGGGAGATTAAGCTGGGCTAAGCCCGGTACACTACACTGCATCATCACTTTGCCAGCTCTCTTTGCCACTGGCTGCTCACCCAAGCTAATAGTATGCACTGTGTTATGATTGGCTGGAATTTTTTCGCCTTATAGAGAGCTTGAGCGCTTCTTGCGAATCCAGGACGTCGTGTTCTTGAGGTCACGATAACGTGATCTATCTTGCAAAATGTATTACAGCAGCACTTGCATTACTCGAGAATATTTTATCTTCCAGGGATGTTTCAGAGTGAATGTAAGTTACTTTCTTTCGTGGGGGAAGCGTCAAGATGTATTACGTTGAATTTAACGAGAAAACTACATAATCATCATCATCACCACACCACCACCACCATCATCATCATCATCATCATCAGCCTGGCTACGTCCTCTGCAGGACAAAGGCCTCCCCAGGCTCCACCAGTTAACCCGGTCCTGTGCTTGCTGCTGCAAATTTATACCCGCAAACTTCTTAATCTCATCTGCCCACCTAACCTTCTGTCTCCCCCTAACCCGCTTGCCTTCTCAGGGAATCCAGTCAGCTACCCTTAAAGACAACCGGTTATGTCTACGCGCTACTTGCCCAGCCCATGTCGATTTCCTCTTCTTGATTTCAGCTATGATATCCTTAACCCCCGTTTGTTCCCTAATCCACTCTTCTCTCTTCTTGTCTCTTAAGGTTACACCTACCATTTTTCTTTCCATTGCTCGCTGCGTCGTCCTCAATTTAAGCTGAACCCTCTTTGTAAGTCTCCAGGTTTCTGCTCCATAGCTAAGTACCGGCAAGATACAGCTGTTATATACGTTCCTCCTGAGGGATAGTGACAATCTACCTGTCATAGTTTGAGAGTGCTTGCCAAATGTGCTCCACCCCATTCTTATTCTTCTAGTTACTTCAATCTCAGCTATATAGAAAACTATATAGCCCACAGTATAACCGAAGAGGTCATGAAGCGATTTTTTTAGCTTTAGCTTTCCCAAGCGGTGAGCGGTTAAAAGAGAACAAAACCACTAATTTTCCTTTGGGTCAATTAAAGCAAATTAAAAAGGAGACTAGGAAATAAATAATGTTCATTGTCTATCTCGGAGCAAATGCACAAATGATGTCAAAGAAAGCGGTCATTATTTAGCATTCAACATTAAATTGACTGATTTGTCGTTCTGTTTCTCATGAAAGTCCTAGTTTTTTGCTTGCTTTTTTGCCTCGTAATACTTGCAGGATAGATTTATCTGTGAAGTTGCTACGTGACTACGTGACGACGCCTCTCTCCCTTTGCCTTGTCGTTAAAAGAACCCCTGAGGCGACTTGAGCTAAAGTTCGAGAGGCTTAAGGGGCGGCGGCTGCCTGACAGAGATTCCTCAATGCAGTCTCGACGGGGGTGCTAAATCGCAACAGGGCGCTGGTGTTTCTGCCCCAAGTGAGATTTTTCCCGGAATTGTACTGCGGGAGCAACGGTGAAGCCGCATTTCGAACACCATCTGAATCAACGCATGATCCACCTACGCAAACTACGAAAACAAAAGAAAGAAATAAGGATGGAAGGAAAGAAAGAAGCAATGTCTACGATTGTACATCGAAGAGAAAGAATGTCCGGTAGTAGGTATCACGGGGGGACTGTGAAATTTATGTGGAGTACGGTCACGTCTGTAGTATGCTTCCGCTGTGCCCTGGTTCTCGTTAAGATATCTTTCTTTTTTGCTTTGAGTAAATGGCAATACGTAAATACTCACTCCTAGCAGACCCGACGCAGCGAGCAAACGGCGCAAACTCACAGCGGTAAGTCTAGAACTATCGGCCCACAGTTTCACGTGGAAATCGAAATCGAAATCTGAGTGATGTATCGGGACGTTTCCAGCGCCAAGCATGTAATCAGCGAGCTGATGGCCAAGAAACGTTTGCGAACAATCTCTGTTTGATGCTCTCCATACCACATCAAACGAAACGTTTTATATAGTAGCGGGGGAGGGGCTGTTGCATTGACATATTTTTTTTAGTTTACCTCTTTGGTTTAGATAGAATGTTCCGGAAAATTACACCTATTCGACCGAAACGATGATGATGTTTATTTATAGAATATTGCTTAGTGTTAAATGAAGCACGCCATTGTAGTGTAGCTACAAACGGTGCATAGCTGCCCATGCCATACACTGGCTTAGGAATCTTATAAAACGGCCACGAAATATCGCTTAATGTCTTTGCTGCAGCTGTGGACACTGATGTCGTCCTTCTTTGAGATGCTGGACAAAAAAGTTTTTTTTTCAGCACTATAGATATACAAATAATCCAAGATTTTGATAAATGACCCTTGTAGAACGGCACATACAATCGTCTTAAAAGTGACCTCACGGGTTTTCGTCCTGACGAAACAATGAATCGCAAAATAATACTTGACTGCCATTTGTCACGTTCCAAAAGCGCAAGTGGAGTGGCCTGAATATTGAAATATGGCTTTCAGTGGCACTGTTGAAGCATTGTGCCGCTTATGAAATTAAACTGACTCGACAAACATGACCGGGGCGGCATTGCGAGAGAGCATGATTCCACCATTCTTTGGGTGCCGGCAAGGCCTGTCTGACGAGAAAGCCGCTGTGCTACACTGCAGCCAAAACTAATGAGTTTCGGGGCTATAGAAGGATAAGCAGCAAGAACAGCGTGACATTGGTATAAGATGCATTAAAATTTAAATTATTGCTTGGGGATTTCTGCTAGCCTACGGCCACATGCATGCTTCTTTCCTTTACCCAACTTTGAGGACCTTTCTCTGCCTTGAGCTGAGCGTGGTGACCTATTGCGCCACGCTGCTGGCGTCAGCGTCTAAAAGTTTTAGTGACCATAAATATGTCCTTGCACAAGAACAAAATCATGTAGGCGTATATATTTTCGGTTACAACACTATGTTCTGAGAACATTGGCTGACATTTTTACTAGGCACGATATCGCCCACGTTTTCTGCTTATTGACGCAGCGTTTCGGCCGTTTAACTCTTTCCTTACCACGAGTTAACGAAAGTATAGCTTACATGGATACAAGGTTTACTGGTGATGTGTACGTGAAGAAAAGGTACACTACCATTTGATTGTTCCATCAATAGGAGTGTCTCTGTCTGTTACTTTTTCATCATGATATCGCTGTCCTACTGCCGTAGAACACCATGAGAGCTAGCCAGTGTTGATTTTTTTTACGCATTCAATGTAACGTAACGCATTCCGAAAATAGAACCCCGATATGCGATAATCATATCGTAGGGTTTTCAAACGGAACAGTTATGTCTTTGTGGCAGGCTGTATTATGGCGGTTATTTTTGCTCAGAGTGCTTAAGAGGTACTAATACTGTTCTCAATATTAGTAGCATTCGGCAGATTCTCAAGAAAGTTTTCATTAAAGTGAATTAGGTCGTTATTGCTCGTTTATTTCGGGTACTCTTGTTTTTTTTTTGTCGCTTTAAACTTCTCAGAAGCATCGTTTGTGTTGGAAGTATACTGCTACCTTCCCTCTTGTTCTGTAAGGTGAGCAGTTTGCGTCGTTCCCTAGATTCAGACCGAGAGCGAGCAGCGCACACAACGTAGAAGAAAGCTAATACAAAAGCTGAAGCGGTTATAACACATTTTTTTCTTTTTGACTGCGGTATAGCCCTTGCCTTATCTAAGAACACTGGTGATTTGTTCTCTTCCTGAGAAGGAAAAGTAAAGAAGAAAAAAAGGGGGTTAAATAAAATAGAGCATCATCAGCGTGCAACGCAGACAAGAATACAAAAGGGAGCGAAACGACCTAAGTGCGGAAAAAGAAAAAAAAACCTGTCCCGAAAGTTCTCACACTTCGGCGACTTTTGTTATTGAAAATTTTTGTACCCTTATTTTCCTCTTCCGCTGCGCACTTGTAAGCCCGTGTTTATGCACTTGTGCGGAACGTAGTTTAGTCCAGTCGACATGTCTATGCTATTAACCGTCAGCGAGAGTATTTTCAGGGCTGTGAAACTAAGCGAACAAAACGACGCCGCGTAAAGTGAAATAAAAGGAGTGCCAGAAAAAAAAAACATGAACGAAGGAAAAAAAAGTAAAGCATACAAGGCAGAACGACACCAGTTCACGGAGGAAACAAAAATGTCTCGAGGTTCCGAGCTCACACGGAATCACTTACAGGCCGCTACTAACAGTGAACATACAAGTGAACATACGAACGAGCAAAGAAACGTCAAGACGTTCAGCCGACTATCCGGAAAGGACTACCAAGTTTGACCGACTTTGTTGTGGTTTAAATGAATTTGATTTTCCTGGCTTAGCGCCCGGCTTCTCCAACCTACCATTGGCCAGTTTTTTTTCCCAGACAATTCTTCATAGTTCTATAGTGTGATAGCTAAGGAGATGTTCACTGTGTGGATATTTGCGACTTCCACTAAACGCTCGCTACCTAGCGGCCACGCCTAGAAACGGTACTGACAGGGTTGTTGCGCACGTTCAGAAGTGGCCGCATAATTTCTTCATTTTCTTCATGCCTCACGTGTAAGCCCGAAAGAGAAAAAAAGAGATATCCAGAGACTATCAAAGTGTGCCGCTATGCATGGTATCGCGGTGGAAAGGTGGCAACGTGTCGTTCTATTCCTTCCCAAAAGATACAGAGGACGCTTCACAGAAAACGGCAAAAGTAAGAAACTTGCGTGTTGGAAAGGAGGTGAAGAACACTGCGGTAGTCCGTTCATTGATTTATTGATTGATACGTGGGGTTTAACGTCCCAAAACCACCATATGATAATGAAAGACGCCGTAGTGAAGGGCTCAGAAAATTTCGACCACCTGAGGTTCTTTAACATGATCCCAAATCTGAGCACACGGGCCTGCAACATTTCCGCCTCCATCGAAAAAGCAGCCGCTGCAGCCGGGATTCCAACCCACGACCTGCGGGTCAGCAGCCGAGTACCTTAGCCACTAGACCACCAAAGTGGGGCCGGTAGTCTGTTCAAATAAATTCGCTCCCGACGAATTAATTCTCTCAGGTGAGTACACCGTTGTTTAGCATCTATGAGTTCTTATCGATATGCGTGCTTCTCTGAGCACGGATTATAGTTCCGTTTATAAAAGTAAGCGCTTCTAGAAATATGTTGCGTTACGAGCGTGACTGCATTTCTCGCATATGCTTTTTTTCTGTGCAAGTCGTAGTGATAGCCATTTTTAAACTCAGCTGCTGTAATTCTTCCACCGGAAAATTTTTCATTTCAAATGTCGCGCGAGACGATCGCGCGTGCGTAGAGTGCATGTATGTATCTTCTTGTGTACTTATACTATGTCCAGTCATTCGTAGCGTGCGTAGTGCACGTGCATATATCTGCTATGAATATCGACTACTGCCAGCACGAACAAGCAAGTGTTGAGAAGCACATGACCTTATTTTTTAGAAACATATTAACACAGATCGGCGAATAAAAGAACACCCCGATAACAATTGAAACTGTATACGACTTGCCTCACCTCAAGATACACTGGACCAGCTGGTCCAGCTTTGGACGGCACAACGAAACTCATTGGGGTACATGAAATCAGCAGCATGAGTAGCAGCGTAGTTACCTCGAAAACTGTTACCACGAAGTCCTGCCTGTAGCAGTGTAGAAACACAGCTCAAAAGTGTTAGCGCCTTTCGAAGAATCCCGCTACACATGAGGTGTTGCCATTTTCAACCTCGGGCTCGCTAGCTGGGTTCTTCAACTTGAAGTAACTCTGATACGGTTTGCCGTAGAGGCACGATGTTTGTACGCATAGCGCCAATATTTCCACTGTTTGGCGAGTAAAATCTCTTATGCCGATGAGAATGAAGTGGTGCGTTGCCAGCTACTTTACACTTGTGACGAAGCAACGCGATCCGACGTCACAGTGACGAAACTTGAGCACAGCGCCGAGTGAAAGTGCTGCGTCGACCCTGTTAAGTGCAGCCATCTTTGTTTTTTTTTAACCAGGGTTGGCAGCACACGAATGGTTTTCTGCAGTTGCGAATATATTTGCAAACTAATAGCCGCGGACACAACATCCCGACGCTGGAAGCTTGCGTTCTGTCTTCACTGTTCGTTATCCATCGTGACAAGTTCTATAACACAAGACTATGATGATTTCCTCTTGTAAACAACCAAGTAGCTGAAGCTGCAATCTTTCTAAGTTAACCTTCAAAACCTTAATGCGTTGCGAGCATCTCTACAATCATAACATGCCATCAACTTCCGTTATTGCATACTGCATGGCCCTGCACGTGCTTTAAGACTTGATAAGCCATAGCTTAGGTCGTATGGTACACAAGATGGGTAATCAGGGGATTTCTTCAATATATTCATTCGAAAAAAATATTACATGGTGAGCAATAAATAGTAAAAGAAACCCCCAATCTGGTTCATAATATAAACCACTTGACAAGGAACAAAGTTTTTTCGCTTTGATGTAAGACATTGTTATAATTCTTCTACCCTGCTACATGGTCGTACAGGACATAAGACGACCGGCGTGGTCTAGAAAGACTGAACATGGTCCGATGCATTGAAAGAAATGTCACTGTTTTGCCTCCCTACAATAAATAGAAGTGTAGCTCACACTACAAAACCATGACCATTTCTTGATGGGGTCAGGAGCGGACCTCCGAAGAGGTTAGAATACAATGTGGGTGTAGCCATTCTGTTGCCCCTTTCATTTTGAGGGTCTAAAAAGAAGAAGCATGTTAACCTAAAATATATTGCGCTTTTTTCACACAAGACGGTGGGAGATGTCTCTAAATCAGAATTTCTACCCAGTGACCTCAAACTGTAACAACCGCGATTGCTAAGAAAAGCAATTCCTTTTAAACGTCAACGTCACACAGCGGTAAACAAGAAAAAAAAATAAAACGGTGTGAACTGCAGAAAAAGCTTTTCAAAAAATTGCCACTGACATGACAGGCTGTAAAAGATATTTTAGCGAGTGAAATGGCAATGCTTCCTTACTATTTCTACACGTGAGACAGTTGAGCAGAATCATATAGATGCACTGAAACAACAAGACAAAGCGACAACCTGAAGAAATAAGATTTATACTGCATATCAAATGAACGTCTGTAAATGCAGGAAGGAAGGGGTACATGATATCAAGGAAGGTATCAAGGACAGGCGGACGCGTCAGCTGGTAGCCCCATTGCGACAGTACTGCAATCAATTAAGTCAGTTTTCCTTTTCAGTGTCTAAGATCGCGACGTGTGCCCACACCTGGCCACTCTTTTTTAGTAGTCGGGTTTTAGAGAAGGTTTGGTCTCTGTATGCCAGGCGTCTGCTACTGCCGAAAAATAGAGACTAGGCGCGAAAAACAAATGCAGGGAGGTACATCCCAATTTTGTGATAACGCTATCCGAGTCAACATAGTCACAGCTTTCGAATAGTTCTTGTACTGAACTGAGGTTGGGACCTAATAATATTGCAAGCATAAGCTTTTCTCTGCTGCAAACTAATATGCCACCAGTTCTTCTTTTCTTTAGTACTACAAGTAAGACGTCATTTTAACCCGATAGCATTGAAAAGTTTTTTTCGCAGAAATTCCGATGACGGCCTCGATGACGGTGTCCGCGTCAGCGTCATTGGTTGTGAGCGAGAAATCTTCATCTTGTGCGTGAACGAAAAATTGAGAAAGATGAAAATAAAAAAAACTACAAAAAGTTTGAGTCCGAGTTGAGATCAAACGCGGGTCGTTCACATGGCAAGCTGGTGTTCTACCACAAAGCCACGCGCCTGCTTGGGAATACAGCGAAAATAACTTGCTCTGCTTGGAAGTTCAGTGAAAGTAAGTTTCGTACTTCACCAAACACTCGCGTTCTAAACGCATGCTTGCCTTCACACCTTAATTAAGTGAAGTGATGGGCTGGTTGGTTTTGAATTATCCATTGCAATTAGCGCTTGTCCATGTCTCCTTTTGAGTCCCCGCGTTGAATGTCATGCTGTTCGTACTTCACAGTACAAGACAAAATACTGCAGTGATAATGCGTGGTAAAAGCATATATTGCAATTGGGTGTCAGGGCATGTGTTTATCATAAGAACTTGGCGGTATAAAGCTGGTCACCCACTGCAAGATGCACACACCTGTTTGTGCCTATTTTCCTAATACCACGTAGTGGGTGAAGAGCAAGTTCGAAAAGGTTTCATGCACTAAGTGTTTGAAGTACGCACTAGAGACCAAATATTGCTACCGAAGTGAAGTGTTTAGCGTGAAGCTTAGAGATCCTTCAATTTTTTCATCTCTTTGTACAAATATTGGGTATGTTTTGCAGTTGTTTCAGTTCTCAATACAGTGCTGGCACCTATCCTGTCTTTGCCACGGTCAGTAGCGCTCCCGAAAGATGCTTTGTTGCAACACAACACATTCGCACTTGAATGCCAGACCATTCAGATGCTCCTTACATGATCACTTATCTACAATGTAAGAAGCTTTTCAGAATTCAGATAGAATAAGGAGCCTAGAGCACTTGTATAAGCAATAAAGACTATAGATAAAAAGAAGAAGTATACCACAAAAGACGTTTCCATGTTTGCAGATTCAAGACATCAAATACTGGATGATGGATCTGATTTTGGAAGTAGAAGCATACTGGAAGGCAAGATGCAAAAAAAAAGTTTGAGAAGGGTGCTTGCTGGACACTGAGGAGCTCCACTGTTCCATTCCTTGAAAAGCTGCGAGTAATACGATCACGAAAGAGAGAAGCGGGCGGCTGGGAAGATCCTATTCCGGAAGAAATTTTTAGAAGTGCTCGATCACGGCGAACTCTTTGAAATCTCATTGACCCACTAGATCGTGATGTTGAAATCTCTTTTAGAACGCTTATCACGTTGACCCAAGCACCCCACGAAAGATGATCTGGCAGAGAGCGCAATGCGACTGCCGTCTTCGGCCAATTTTATTGGATCTCGTTCAAAATCAATGCATAAGAATGACTGCGCTTGCTGAAGTCCACGTAACTCGTATCCAATCCCTTCTACTTGTGATACGTAGTTTTTTAATAGAATTGTTGAAGTAATTGGTCTTGATAAAGGCTATAGGATGGCTTTCTAAAACTTGAGTTTTCAGCTTCCATTTATGACAAAAATAGGAAACAGTCCTCGCTTAATATAGCTGTTTCTACCAATAACCTACGTTCTTAAACTTTAGCTCAGCCTCCTTCAAATAAAAAAAAAGCAGAAAAAACGAGTATTTCAAGCTCTATCTGTTTTCTATGATTAATTATTCTAGACTTGCATAAGTGGCACGTTGCAATCCAGACAGCCGGTGCTACCTGTCATCAAGGCATTTTCGTTGATATTGTGTCTTGGATTTAATACTTGAGTGCGGCTGAATTTTATGTGCTTCAGAAGTGGTCACCATTGCTGAGTGTGAGGGCCGCGATCTTTTCTTGAGCACACCAGCATGCTGAAAAGATCCTAGTGAAGTCAAATGTGTGAGACTTGAACGAAAAGAAATTACAGGCATCTTCACAAGAGTGGTGTGAAGAGTGGAGCTGGATGGCCATTCTTGCTTCTCATTTTCCTCTTCCTTTGTTTGTTCTATTTTTTCCCACTTTACCTCAACTTCTTGCTTATCTCATCTTTGCGTCTGCTTATTTCTATTGCTTTCTTTCTCATTTGATTCATACCTTTTCTCTGATGCTCTTCGATATTCATTTCTGATTAATTGATTGATTGATATGTGGGATTTAACGTCCCAAGCCACCATCAGATCATGAGAGATGCCGTAGTGGAGGGTTCCGGAAATTTTGACCACATGGGGTTCTTTAATCTGAGCACACGGGCATACAACATCTCCACCTCAATCGGAAATGCAGCCGCCACCACCGGGATTCGATCCTGCGACGTGCGGGCCAGCAGCCGAGTACCTTGGCTACTAGACCACCGCGGCGAGGTTATTTATTTCTTCTTCTCTTTCTTTCTTCATAATTCCCCTTCCCCTCTCTTCCAATTCATCTCCTTTTTTTCTCTAATTCTATGAATTTTATATAAACGCTTGGCGCTTGACCCATTTGTAAATTTTGGGGCCAGACCAAGGGTTCATTAGTACTGCACTTCTACAGTCAGTCACTAAAAAGTAATTTTTATCTTGTTTGCGATGCCGCATTAGGTTGTTACATCAGTATCCGCTCACTGAAATATTGATTACTATGCTGGAAGCTTACTATGAAACGGCCAAGGCAGCAGCAAGTACAACTTCCAAACTACTTCCGTGGGAAGAGTACAAGCTTGGCTACTAGAATTTCGGGACGCCTAGCACTGCGATAGCTGGACCACACGGCCGAGATACTGTGGCAACGAAGTGCAACACGATATCCCAGCCGCCTGATTGAACGCTGACGCTTACAGAAAATGGGCTACGGTGTACGATTACACAGTAGATTCTTTCCTTTTAATTTGCGCAGATATTTGGCTCTTTTTATGTAGCGCCTTGTAGGGACTATTATCCTTAATTGTTAGAGGCTTACACGTAGAAACAAACACATTTTGCGTCAGTTCCGGAATTACGTTTCGAGGAAACTTGAGCCCAGCGGTCGCCCCTGGTTTCCGCATACCACTCGCTTTTTCCGCTAACGATGCCGCGTTGTTGACGGCTCGTGTGTATTTGGCGACAGAGTTTTTGTTTTAAGCCGTCAATTTGATTTTAACATGGTTGTGGAAGTCATTATTGTTGGGCTGGAACGGTGTCAATGAAGTTACTCAACTCCCTGTATTTGGTATGGCATAGTGTGCACGGAGAGTTGTCAAGCCCACTGCTATATCTCTAAAATAGAAAGGTTGGAGAAAAAAAACAACAACAACAACACAGTGAGTGCCAAATGTGGAGTAGATAAACAGAGGTGGGGCAGACTATTGGAGACATTTCGATCTACTATATGACCAGACTCTTTCTAAAAAAAGAAAGCCTACGCCATAGACCATACAGAAGAAGGCTATGCGGGCACCACTACGCTTTCTGCGTTCATACAGTCTCTCCAAACGACTCTGCACGTCTGTGCATGCGAGAATTGTCTAATTTTTGTGTTTATTTTATCTTTCTCTCTCTCTGTTCCCTATTTTATTCTTATTTCCACACGCCTTCACAGTGTAGCACACCCGTTCTACCAGGTTAACGTCCTTTCCTTTTACTTCTTATCTATTCATCTCTCTCTCTTGATCGCGTGAACTGTTTGAGCGCAAATTTATATATATGCACGCCGTGTTTCCAGATTTGAAACCCCATCTATATGCTGCCGCCTTGGACAGAATGAAGCCTACGTGAACGACCAGCAGACATTACAGCGAAATAATTTTGTCTGTGTTCTTTAAGAGAAAGGGTCGACAGGCTACTTAATTTCTGTTGTTTACGACCAATCCATTCAACGATTGAGGCAGAACTAAGGTGCTGTTTCCCCAATATATTTTTTCTGTTTCCCTCGTTATAAAAGCCAATATTTTTGGAGACTTGTGTCCAGAACAGAGGAATGTTTATTGCAGGCGGGGGCTTCCGGAAGCTGTAAAACGACTTCACTGTCTGGACTTTTTTTTTTGGCCTTTTCAGTATTCTCTACAAACTGCACTGAAGCGACGGACATAACCGAGAAGGTGGTATGAAGAATTTCAGTGTTTTGTTAAAATTTCCGGGTGGGCAGGCCACTATGTAATCTTTCCGAGTGCATCCTTATATTTTCAGGGAAAACAGGCTGCGAGACTATTGGCGCAGAAGTTCGGCAGAGCTATTATCTTATTAAATTACAGAGTTGTCTCACCCTAAATGTTCAGGCGAAACAATTTCACTATCTCTCTGTCTCTCTCATCTCATTTCTTATATACGAACGTTGATTGGTTGGGGTGATGGGATATCACAAAATCGGCTGACGCTTGCTAGTATGACTTTCGCCTCTCCTCGGGATGTGTAAAAGATTATAAAACCTTTCAGAATAAGTTTCAAATATGGCACAATGGTTAAGCTAGGCTGTATCCTGTGAGTTTGGTCGTAGAGCAACTGCCGCAAGCTCATTCTTAATTTGAACAGAGCTCTTAGTGTCCTTCTATCGAGGCACAATCTGCTTTGCTTAGCAGCCGTAGGTTAGGCCGGAAGTTTACGATCAGAATATTTTTTTTCATTTGACTCCAAAAGAGAGATGTATTGGCGCATTTTCTCTAGCTGTTTGGTAAACCTAGCTCCTCAGCATCTCTTGCAATGTTGCGAACTCCAAGAAAGGAAGGAAGGAAGGAAGGAAGGAAGGAAGGAAGGAAGGAAGGAAGGAAGGAAGGAAGGAAGGAAGGAAGGAAGGAAGGAAGGAAGGAAGGAAGGAAGGAAGGAAGGAAGGAGGAAGGAAGGAAGGAAGGAAGGAAGGAAGGAAGCAGACAGAAAGGAAGAAGGCAGGAAGGCCGACCAGATTGACATCTGGTTGGCTACCCTACACTAAATGGATTATAGGGAAAAGGACAAGAAAGATGGAAAAAAAGGAAAGACAAGGAAAAAAAACGGTTCCTCAAGACAGTGGCTGGAAGTCTGTCCTGTTTACCGGTGACTTCCTCTGTACGTACAATAGAAGGAGCCCATCGCCAAATGATCTCACAAGGAACCAGAGTCAGGCGTTATGTGTATGCTACAATAATTTTGGCTGCTAGTCACGGAGTTAGTACGGCAGCAAGAGCTCCAATCAGTCCTCTAGATGGCCCCAAACCCGGGTCTTCCATTCGCCGGTTTAAAAAAGAGTTTATTTATTCATCATAACGAACTCAAAATTCAATAGCGTAGTTACGAAGAAAATTATCTGGCCTTTCGAGGATCTCGGAAGGTATAGTTATTTATGCCGTGAATAGAAACACGCTGCTAGATTGTCCTTTGTTATTCGCAGTGGTACATCCATGTCTTCAGAGCGAATGCAATGCGGTTTGTTATTTGTGCATAAACACGACAGCGAGTATTAAAGAAAGCTAAGATGATGTCTACGCAATGCTTTTGATAATGTCACTCCATGCCTCCCAACGAGTCCTTAGCGCAAGAAGAGTGTGTCGTTTGTCGTGTTAATGCAGTTCGCTCAGTTTCCCAAGCGCGCTTCCTCGCATAACAAACATGGCCTGTGTTCAATGCTCTTGTATTTCAGGTAAATTGTACATCGTTATAAAGTCGGAGAAACGTTGAGATAATGAATTTTGGCAATAGGCGTTGCGTAGAGCAAATATTCTTGCGCGAATAATATAAGCCATCTTGTCTTCGACGAGACTGCATAGACGATTGCTGCATACATAAATTGCATTCGAAAAGACTTCATCGCCGATCTTTTATCCTATGGCTGTTGTACTGAACAAAATTTACAATATACTTGTTGGAAATTAGGTAAAATGCAGTTATAGAGAAAGATTCAACAAACATTGATTCCGCAAGACTTGTACGGCTGAGAGACAAGTAGACAGAGCGACAAGTGCGTAAAAATGGGATCCGCTGCCAGGCTTCTTCCTCTGGCACCAAACGCATTTATTTTCTTTATGAAAAATGACAAAACAACTCAAGAAAAATGTGCTCTATCATTACAAAAGAAAGTTACAGTGTGCGTCTGTTAGGCGGCGCGAAACGATTGGTTCAATAATGCATACGTTGCAAACGGTCTTTTCGTTTTTACATTTTTGGACAGGCACTGCTGACGTGTAGTTTCTTTTTAATGAAATCGTTGCATGATGATAGTAAAATCAGGAGATATTTAACCAGCGTAACGCTTCAGTGACAGGTTTTAGTATTAAAATTTAAATTATATTTAACGAGTTTTATTTAGACGCAATGAAAAAAATAGCACCATTGTCATCCGTAAGTTGAATTGGTAAAACACAGGAATCAAACAACGTAGATTAGCACAAAGTCATGCCTCTATCCGAGGTTTCGTGCCTTAGAGTCACGTGGATGAGCCATTTCGAAGTCAGAAATTTGATAATAAGCAATTTAACTCTTGTACATTGAGCATCATCGACTTTATATTACAGCTCTGGAAAGTGTTTGGCTCCATGAACACTTGTATTTTTATGAACAGACTCAGCCTTGCTCAAAATATACAGTTACAAGACAATTCAGTGCTTCATTATTTTTTCTCCTCCTGTAACAGCATAATTTTGTTCCCTGTATTATATTGGTAATCAGAAAATAAAGATAAAAGTACGAACAAGGGACAGGCTAATGTTCTGTGGTTGTGTTTTCACCTGCTCACTAAGAAGAAAATCTGTGCCCGGGTGTGCTGATACCATCCCTTATTGCTTCATAAAAAATAATGATTCAAATTTATTATATCTCATCGCCATGCACACAGCAATCCATCTATCTAACGATCTGTCTATTTACTCCCACGAATGCTTACTTCACCTATTCCTCCATTAATTTACGCATGTACAGACATATATCTATCTGCCTGACTCCTCGTAAAAACACGCTCTACATCCCTCTTTACCAACTCCCTTGATCGAAATTCTAGAGCTGCTGCGCAACTCGGCGGAGGGGTCACTCCACAGCACAAGCAGTGAAGCTTTGAACGCCAAGAATGGTTGCTACGCATCACCAACTTAACGAATCGATACTGCTTCTTTTTATGTAGGATTTTTTACCATTGGCGTATAGGGCAATAACGGGTGACCAATAGGGGCAACAACCTCGTAGCAGCCGAGCATGGCGAGGTTTTTATAATTAATGCTGATTTATTGGCTTCCATAGACAAGAGCACACTTGAGTGAAACCCAGTCATCAGCGCATGTATAAAGGCTGAAGAATATACAAACCAAGAGCCCCAAAACTTCGTTGCATGCCCTACACTATTAAAGAGCTTGCAGTGACAATGGCCCCTCTCATTTCGTCACTGCTTCGAATATCCTCGGAGAATGCGAAGAAGCTGAGCAGCGTAGCAAAACAGAAATAAACAAATTATGGGATTCTTAAGTTTCCCTTTTAAGAGTTGAACTCAATAGCGATATCCTGTCCCTAGTGTGTACTTCGAGCACTTAGTGCATAAAATATTTTCAGACTTGCTATGCACCCACTATGTGGTCTTAAGGAACTAGGTGCAGCAATGTGTGTGCCTTTTGTAATGGACGGCCAGCTTTAAACCACGAAGTCATGATATCAATCCCATGTTATGACGCCCGATGGCGATGCATGCTTGTTGCACGCATTAATACTGCAATATTTCATGTTGTATTGTGAAGCATGCATACAGAACGCATGTGTATGAAGAGCATGAAAGTTACTTTCACTGCGCTCACTAACAGACGCATGGATCAGTGGTATATCACCCCCTTGTCACGCAAGATACCAAGTGCTTTTATTATTGTTATCGTTTTATACGAACCCTTTTCAATTTTTTGATCACGAATGAGATGATGATTTTTCGTTCATAACACACGACGCTGACACCACCCTGGACGCCAACCTCGGCACCAGAATTTTTAAACGAGCTCTTTGAAGCCAATAAGAAGAACTAGAATGCTCTCTGTAACATGTATGTTCTGAAAACATATGAAAATGCTAAAAATGCGCACGTAAAAGAACCAGAGGTGGTCGAAATCACCGGAGTCCTTTACTACAGCATTTCTCACAATCATATGGTGGTTTTGTGACGTTAAATCCCACTTATCAATCTGAAAACACGCATTAATGATTCTTTTTTTTCTCGTGATAGTTTTTCGTAGACTACTTTCTGCTTGAAGTTTCCGCGTTCTATTCCGGAAGGCGGTGTTAGGGCTTGCATAAGCCACATGTTCCCTGTTTGACTCTAGTTTGCAAATTTAGTTTGCGTAATATTTAGGTTGCTTATTGAAGTGTGCTCATACAGTGACCTCTGAACAGTTATTGATCTTTTTACTTGCAGCGTGAAGAAAATGAGAGCATGATGTTCTCTATAAGACCTTGACTACGAGGCAAATGTTTGGGTAATTAGCATGGTCAGGAAAGCGAGTCGGTGCCCGAAGTTAAAACGAGACTTCCGAAAAAAGTGAGCTAGATAAAAGATAGCGGATATGCTACAAAACTGATGGCATTACTTTCTTGCTTACTCCTGCTAATCCCTTGCTAACTCAACATACCTCGTTAGTTCAAGAATTAGCGCAATCACAAAATAATAATGTGTGCTTGCGTCTTCCATGTCCAGAAAAAATAAAGGGGAAAAAGATTTGTCATGTGCTTTGTGCAGCGATAGGCTTTAGCAAGTCTTTCTTACAAGCTCACGAAAACAATAAGAGGCATTCGATGTGAAAGTGCTCTGAAGATTAAGCCTTTGCAAGAGGTCCCAGAGTATAACAACACCATCGCAATAGTACATTAGGTGCAGCGGCTTCGTGAGCATTAAGAATGTTAATATGTTTTCCAAGGTTTTTTTATGCAGCACTTTTTTAGTACCACAGGTGCGCCTCGTTTTTGTGAAGTGAAAAGCTTAACACTGCACTAGTATTAGGCGTTATTACGCCCAACACGCTTCTGGCGTTCTCTCCATTTATATACGCTTGGCATGCACCACTTGTAGTACCCATCAACGAAACCGATCAAATAAAAATTATATACCATGCACCAGTAAGTTACTTCCAAGGAGTCTGTCATACTGCCATACGAAGGTGAAGCCAAGATTTTAGCGAAGGAGCCTTACTGAGTTTCCTGTGGCACTATAGTTTGACTGTGTACCAACTTTTTTTATCTTGCTTGTCCGAGTTGCAATCACTTAGATTGTTTGCTCGTTCGCTCACGTCATTTACAAGCGCGTGGCTGGCGCAGCACGAAGAAGGCGTGCTTAGGCCACATTGGAGCCAATCAGGGGACCTCGTTACAACACTACAAGTTGTCGTCACGAAGCATTATTTTATGTGTATGCATTCTTGAAGGTTCCGTTTTTTTGCAGGGTACTGATACGTGAACTTTAGGCAAAGCTGCATTTATGTCGTCTTGCTTTAAATAGTGATAGTTGATGATATTGTCTTGTGAAGTGCATGTGACATTGACGACCAGAGATATTGTGTTTGGCGTACCTTGAGTGCTGAGAGGCATGAAAAAAGAGGCACTTATGCTTCCGTACCGGCATGCACACACGCACGCACACAGGAAGAAGCACAATGAATGCAACATGAGTCAAACTTGTTATTCCGCTTGAAGTAATAACTTTCTCTTCCAACCTGTCTTCAAGCCATGTGCTCTGCTAGTAACAGCGAAGCTGTTCGAAAAATAGTGCCTTGTTCACGCCGTACCAAAAAACTATGCGGCAAACCAATTGGTGACATACCACAACCAAACACTGCTGCACCAAAGATAAAGATAAATAGCTGCGAAGTGACGGCGGCGAGGAGGAGACTCCGGGCACGCATAACGAGAAAACACTGGGAAACGAGAAAAAGAACGGCGGCTGCGAGAAGACCCAGAACCGATGGAAAACCTACGTTAACGACGGTATGCCCGTATCGGGTTTGTGACTGCCTGCTCTGGGCTTCAAATCATTGTAGGAGCCTCTCTGCAGTGAAGATCATAGTAGAAACAGCCTACCGTCACCAAGCTAAAGCCTAGCAACGACATAGAAGCAATCTAAAAACAACCTGCATCACCTAGTGAAGCGAGCAGATCTGTCTTCAAAATTGTTCTATTTCGCCGTTCCAAGCCTCGCGTGGCTTAGTTAAAGCTTTGCTAATTTCAATGTCTTGCTTCGCTTCACAGCACGACCTTCTCATGTTGATTCTATAATGACAGTAAGTGCAAGCGCAAGCAGTATTCGTAGAGAGCAGGTTTAAGGATTTACTGGTACTTGGACAAACACGTATCGTAATTGCTACAGATGCTTTCGTAAATGAGGAAAGGGAAGGCGTTGGAGTAGTCTCCAGTCACTTGGATGTTCAGTCGCCTTGCGGCTACCCTACTTCACTCCTGTTTTTGAAGCTGAGCTCTTGGCACTGCAAAAACTTCCGATGGTCGAGAACAAGGCGGTAATAATAACTTATTCGCTCTCGGTAGGCACAGCTCCAACAACTTCTCACAACTCTCGTGCCCTCAACACGTTACTATCCTTAGTTAGGTCACAGCTGAAGCACCTAAAATTAGTGTGGGTCCTAGGTCACTGCGGTTTAAAGTTAGGCGAAGTGGCCCGCGATATAGATCGCGCATCGTTTGATCTCCGAATAGTTCAGGTTCTTTCAGTAGTAGAATACTTAACCACAATCAGATATCGAAGATTAACAATTCACACAGAAAGGATGGAATCAATAACAACGTGAACAAAATTCAAACACCGAAACTTTCAATGGAAGTCGCATTAGAGCCAATCTCAATCATCAGAACTTACGATCACCAGATTTTGGTGCAGTGTTCCCCCCATTAAACCTATACTTACACAGGGCTTGTCTGACAATACCATTGCACTGTCAATTCTGCGGGGAATGGGAAAATATTGCGCATTTATTTTTGTCATGTCGCCGATATTTGAATACTAGAACACTTCTCATTACTCCGCTTTCAAAAATAGGTTTACCCTTACTGAAGAAATTGTTTTAGGCTTCAGTGCCTCAGGTTCAGGATGCTGCTACAGGGATGCCTTTGATGTCATGTGTGATTTCATTAAAACTTCTAAATGAGTGCTATTTAGTCTTTCATTTAAAAACACTTGTTAACAAAATAGGCAAAATTCAACTAATCGTTTCGAAATTGTTCCTACCAGGTTAACACGGCAGTTTGGAATGCGAGTGCTATAGCACTTCTAGTCCCAATTCAGTGTAGTATGTATTACCTCCATTTTATTTCTTTATTTTAATATAACCTATAACGTTCTTGAAGTACAACTTTAAATTTTCAACTTCGCATTCTCGGCAGATCCCTCAGAGTGGGTACGTGCCATAGACTGAACAAAGAACTAACAAGCAGTATTGCCAACACAAGTAGGCGTTCGACCACCATCATTATGTCTTTTGCTGCACATCCTAACAATATTGGGAAATTTCTCAATCTTGTCGAGTGAGCGACATCCCAATAGAAACTTATTGCTTGCTTCGAGAATGGAAGAACGAATAATTATCCATGATTTAGATAACGGACTCCTGTTTAAGTTATTAGAAAAAAAGTCACAGTTTCACCCCAAGTGTGAAGCAATGAAGGCGATAGCAATGAAGTGTAATGTTATACGAAGCGAGACTGGTAGCTTGATTTTTTCAGTGTGATCTCACGCATCTGTAAAAAACGCTGGTGTAGGAGAACGCGGCTGCTCCAGGGAGACTTTTTGCACACTGTTCACGCTTAGAGCGAATCAATTTGAAGGGTATATGAGCCGAAACCTAATGAAAGTGCGCACCCGTAAAACGAAAGTTGACAGTTGCTGCTCAAGAACAACACCCCCCCCCCCCCTGAGATCTTTCCCGCCGCATCCGACGGCTTTTTCAGAGGTGTGAGGATTTTATCGTATGCGCCTCGAAGCGACAAAGATGGGCCGACACGTCACCCCCGCTCGCGCGCTATTACTAGCGGGTGGAAGGTACAACACAAGGGGAATCTTATCCATTTGGGCTTCATTCAGGATGGTGACAGTGACGGCAAGAACCTGTGATGGCGGTGGTTATTGAAAAAAACCTGCCAAAACTGTCTATATACTTGCCATCACAATAATAATACCAACAACAATAATAAGACCTACAAAACAACATGAGTTTCCACCTGCTTCTCTTTGAATTTATCTCTGTCAGGTATCAAGAACCTAAGATGGTAGGATCAGCCAGGTAGGCGAAAAAATAGTTCTTACACTTATAGAAGCAACTGCATTAGCAGGGTTGTTTGAAGGCATGCAGCAGTGCCGTGATGAATTCCTTATATCGGCTTGTGTGCTTGTGCGTCCTATAAACCCTACACCTGTTGTGGAATACAGGTCTTTAATGTCTCGCAGAAAGTTATGAAGAAAAGTATGCGTAGACAGGATAACCACTGTTCATTAAGGGTAACTAACTGGATTCCCAGAGAAGGCAAGCGGGCTAGGGGGAGACAGAAGGTTAGGTGGGAAGATGAGATTAAGAAGTTTGCGGGTATAAATTGGCAGCAGCAAGCACAGGATTGGGTTCTCTGGCGAAACATGGGAGAGGCTTTTGTCCTGCAGTGGACGTAGTTTAGCTGATGATGATGATGCTGATGCTGATGCTAGTCAAGGTATAAATAACAAATATTCCAATGTTTCAAGATCAAGAAACACGGATAAACAAGCGTAGCTTAGATTGTTCTCATATTCCCATATTATGCCTAAGAGTACGGACAACTTGGAAATTGAGTCTAATACTTTGACTTGTGCAAACATAGAAACTGGAGAACCATCTATGCATATTTGGCCAGTGACGTCGCGATGGCGTCGTCTAAACTTTGTGGTGTGGTCCGCCGAGGGAGTACAGTGGCTACGTTGCTTGGATGCTAACCCGAAGGTTGCGGGTTCGATACCAGCCGTGGTGGTCACATTTCGATGGAAGCGAAAGGGTAGAAGCCCGTGCACTGTGTGATGTCAGTGCACTTTAAATTACACCAGATGGGTGAAAGTTTCGCAGCCCTTCACTATGGCACCTCTCATAATTTTATCTTGATTTTGTCACGTAAAACCCCAGAGAATATAATCTTGGCGATGCATCTGGGTATTTTTTGTATGCTTGCGTAACTCTTGGTATTTGATGCAATTTTCCAATAAAGCTCACTTTATAGTTAGCGTTCTCTCCTATTGCGTCAACCTGCTCGGTTGTTTATTTTTTCCAGTAAGTCGCTTTACCGGTTCAAGTAAATTGAGATAGGTGACTGTAGGCATCTAATCTGGCACATAGTTCCCTAAAATATTACTGTGAACTATTGTCCCCCCTGCAGAGTGTCATAACTTTGACAACACCGAGACATTGTGCAGCTGGATGAGTGAACACTTTGCTATAAGTCGGCGGATAAAAGATGAACCGTCAAGATCAATTAAAAAAAGGAAACAAAATAGAAAACCCATCATTGAGAGTAAAAGTTGTTCTTGCGAGTTAACGTAGCCGAATGCCCCTAACTTCAAAGGCTTATAAGGCAGCAGGAGCGTGCCAAGTGTTGGCGCAGCCGAGATTGAATTTTCTTTTTTCAAGATTGAGTCAGCACATGTTGAGCTTCTGCAGTACCACTGTTTGCTATTTTTCTTACGCATTCGACGTCACTCTTGTATTGCCGTTCTAGTTTTACGTGTTCACCAGGACATCTGAAGCCGTTTATTGGTGTTGCCATCATCCAGTCTTCTTCCACGTGTGTGCGTTCGCTGCGCTAAGGTTTAGCCGTGGCCATCGTGAGTTTCTTGTTACTATCACTTGCCGTTTTTCGTACGGATGGAGGACTTTACCACTATGGGTGTCTCAACGGACGGAGAAGCTCCCGGAAGAAATCAACGAAAGTGCACTGCAGTATACGTGGCTCTATTGTTTGCTCGGGGCTGTTTGTTCAGATTGAGCGCACTGAGAGGAAAATGGAGAACGAGAAAGGTAACGGCGGCTGGCGGGGACAACGACAAAAATGTGTCATACGAACCTCGAGTTGAAGTTCTCTCTTTTTTCCGTTCATGAGAAAATGGGGATAAATGTCATGTAGTCACTCATTTGCGCTCCGGGTGGCGGTGTTGTATAAAAGTCGGCGCTCAATTTCACCTCCACCCAGACATTTCCACGTTTCCTGCTCATCGGGGGTGCTTTTAGTTTGCTAGACGTAATTACAACCTTGCTCTCTGAAACTCTTCTTCATAAACTTTAATACCAGTGTGTGCTTTGGGTTACGATCACGTCACTCAGGGATGTAAGTTTTTTAGTTTGAATAGGCAAACCAAAAAGTGAACAAATGAGCAAGCTCTGTGCTCACGGTAGAAACTTTAACATGCTTTTTGTCTTCATAACATATGGCTCCTTTACAGAGCGAGAACTAATATATAAATAAGGCAACCAGTCTTTCCTGGGCTATGGTTTTAATTTTAGCTACGAAGCAGCTTATGGTTGGGGCTTGTCGCTTGTCCGTCGTTATAGCTACGCTAGTACTCGGAGCACCCAATAGATGTCTCTGTGGTTGGGCGCTCGCTTCACTCCGGCGCTTGCATGCTCTGGTATTAGTAGAGACCACTAGTGGCGATGAGCTGCTCTGTATAATAACATTGCTTACTCCTCTCTCTCTCACACACACACACACACACACAGACACACACACACACAGCAGTATGAATTAAGACATTAGCATGAGTTCCTTGGAGGCGAGGGCTCGCAAAGGGGCTGTGTACGCAACCGTGGAGGTCAATGGTGATTAATATAAAGAACCTCTTCCCAGAACATTCAAGCCAACTCATGGCTGCTTCGCATACTACTTAGGGTTCTCTTTACAGAAAGATGCGTGTGATTTTCTTAATGGGCATATTTTGCTTTCCTGACAGCTCAATTTTTAGTTATGGAATGAGAAGTGCTTGCTATTTTAGTGCACAAGTATTCTTGGACAACTGCCCACTGAAAACCTAGCGTCCAGAGTGAGACGCGTTGCAGTCCGACGTAATATATTGAGGTTCGTGTAGATGTACAGGACGTTTCCTTTCTTTATTTAGACCAGTGCGCACTTTTTACAAAACTTCTGTGACAGTCAGGTCCTTGCTGCCTTCGCAAAATAAATATATGCCGAGCCGCAATGACATATCCACACGTAAACTTACATTTAAATGAGTGATGAAGTAAGCTTTTTGTTTCTTCTTTTAAATTACTACCTTGAGGGCAAAAATTTATTTGATAAGTTGAAGGAGAGGACTTCTTATGACTTACAAATCTCTGAAAAATGCCCTAAACCTGACGTAATTTGAAATAGTAGTAATCAAAATTTAAGGCCTTGATCTAGTACATATTCAAATTAAACTCGCCGTATCCCGAGAAAATGCAACAGTTATGTTACGTCGTACCGGAACCTTACGTGAAGAACGTTGAAAAAACACGCGATGCAGCAGAATCTAGTCAGGATGTAATGAAAATAGTCCCAAATACCCCACTCAACCACTTAACTCTGTTTCTTTGACAATGTACTCTAGAACACCGTGACTTTCATATTTTCTTTGGCTGCATTACGGGTATACTTTGAAATTTAAAAACTAAAGGTATACAAGTAGTTGTGCCATCTTTCAACTTTTCAATATAGGCAACTGCCCTAAAGCTGATAAAAATTTATATAACGAACATTAGAAGTAGTAAAAAAAAGAACGATGACAAAAAAAGAACACACGGAATTGTTGATGTAGGATGCCATGATTCGCATGATGAACGGAATCTCCCAAACCTAGTAGTTGCTGTGTTTTCGTCACAGTGTCAGTTTCGCCACAGTGTCAGTTCAATGGCACTTTAGGTGCGCAAAAGTTTCCCGCCTCAGCGTTAAGTTCGTTCGCAAAAGAGGCGTGGTCTTGACTGGCATAGCATTTTCATGAGAAAGAAATACTCTATAAAAACACTGTAAATGACAATATCGTAATATTGTTAGGGAAAAGAAGAGAGGCCGTAACGACGAGGCTGGGCATTAGATATATTCAAAACCAGCGGTAATGGCGTGCCCGGTTCACCAGCGATCGAGCGGAGACAACTCTTTGTCTTCCTCGTCAGGCACACACGCGCGTCGCCCCCTAGAAAATCAATATACATGCATGCAGCATAACCCCCGGCGGCACAAGCGCCGTCTCGGCGCATTTAAATGTCAGCGTCACTAGGAGAGTTGTAGGGCTTCAAGCGCGCAACATATACAATATCGGTAGCCTGTTGGGCAAATGAAGGCAACGGGGTGGCAGGACCAATTTTATATGTTACAGGAGTAACCACACGAAGGACTCGGTATAGGCCTGTGTAGCGAGTCAGCAGTTTTTCTGACAAGCCAACTTGACGGGTCGGAGACCAGAGCAGGACAAAAGAACCGGTCGGAAAGTGTACATCGTGGTGTCGTTGGTCATACAAGCGCCGTTGCTTCTCTCGAGAGGTCAGAAGGCGAGTACGGGTGATTCCGCGTGCGTGAGCGGCCCGAGTGATAGCGTCCATGGCATATTCACTAGTCAGTACTCCTGGGGATGGTGTGACAGTGTCTAGAGGCAATGTTGGTTCTCGGCCAAACAGCAGAAAAAATTGAGAGTAACCGGCATTGTCATGGCGCGAAGAATTGTAGGCAAATGTTACGTACGGCAACGCGAGATCCCAGTCGGTGTGGTTGGTAGAAACATATTTAGCGAGCATGTCTGTAAGAGTTCGATTTAGACGCTCCATGAGTCCATTGGTTTGCGGGTGGCCTGACGTAGTCAGCTTGTGTCTCGTTTCACAGGACTGCAAGATGTGGGCTATGACCTTCGACAAAAAGGTGCGGCCACGGTCTGTAAGCAGCTGCCGTGGGTCTCCGTGTTGCAAGATCACGTCCTTCAGGAGGAAGTCGGCGACATCTGTGGCTCGGCTTGTTGGGAGAGCTCGTGTGATGGCATAACGCGTGGCGTAGTCAGTGGCCACGGCTATTCACTTGCTACCCAAGGAAGACAAGGGGAAAGGGCCAAGTAGGTCCAAACCAACACGGAAGAATGGTTCTGACGGAATATCAAGTGGTTGAAGGCGCCCGGCCGGAAGTGCCGATGGCGTTTTGCGGCGCTGACATTTCTCACAAGCCGCAACGTATCTTTTGACTGAGCGTACAAGCCCTGGCCAGTAGAAGTGTCGGCGTATTCGGTCGTAAATGCGTGACACACCAAGGTGACCAGCAGTTGGAAGGTCATGAAGTTCATGTAGAACTTCCGAGCGGAGGTGTTTCGGAATGACAAGCAGCATAGCCAGTCCATCCGGCTCAAAACTTTGGCGGTATAATACACCATCGTGGAGCACGAATGAGCGATGGGACTGACTGGAAGATGCTGATTCGAGGCGCTCAATAATAGCACGCAAGGACGTATCATAGCGCTGCTCGTCACCGATGCATGTCATTTGCGAAAGAGAAAACACGCAAGGCTCGGTGTCGGTGTCAAGCATAGTGCTCGACTCAGCAACCGGGTAGCGGGACAGGCAGTCTGCGTCCTGATGTAAGTGTCCACACTTTTACGTCATCGTGTAGGTATACTCTTGGAGTCACAGAGCCCAGCGCCCGAGCCGGCCAGTAGGATCCTTCAGTGACGAAAGCCAGCATAGTGAATAATGGTCAGTTATCACAGAGAAATTAGTGCCATATAAATATGGGCGGAACTTTGAGACTGCCCAAACAAGAGCAAGACATTCACGCTCCGTAATAGAATAGTTGCGCTCAGCAGCTGTGAGGAGGCGGCTAGCGTAGGCGACAACTCGGTCGTGTCCCTGTTGGCGTTGGGCTAACACGGCCTCGATTCCTTAACCACTAGCATCGGTTCGAACTTCCGTCGGAGCGAATGGGTCAAAGTGAGCCAATATGGGTGGAGTAGTCAGTAGCGTGATTAGGTGAGAAAAAGCAGCAGCTTGGTCGGTACCCCACGTAAATGTGACGTCTTTCTTCAGAAGCTCTGTGAGGGGTCGAGTGATGGTTGCGAAATCTTTCACAAACATTCTATAATAGGAGCTAAGTCCCACAAAACTCCGGACGCCTTTGAATGACTGGGGTACAGGAAAACTGGTGACTGCACGAATTTTCTCGGGGTCCGGCTGCACACCAGAGGCGTCGACAAGCTGGCCCAACACTGTAATTTGCCGGCGTCCGAAGCGGCACTTGTCGATAATAGTCCGAAGCGGCACTTGTCGAAGCGGCACTTGTCGATAATAGAAATATGTCGATAATAGCTGACAAACGTTGAAGGTGGGTCTCAAATGTAGGGGAATATACAACGACATCGTCAAGATAACAAAGTCATGTTGACCATTTGAACCCTTGAAGCAGAGAGTCCATCGTGCGCTCGAACGTGGCTGGGGCGTTGCATAGCCCAAACGGACATAACCTTGAACTGATATAGGCCGTCTGGAGTTACAAATGCAGTCTTATCTTGGTCTTTTTCGTTGACAGCAATCTACCAGTAGCCGGAACGTAGGTCTATTGTAGAAAAGTATCGGGCGCCGTGGAGACAATTGAGAATGTCATCGATGCGGGGTAAAGGGTAAACGTCCTTTTTCGTGATTATATTCAGATGACGGTAATCCACGCAGAAGCGCCCCGTGCCATCTTTCTTTTTAACGAGCACAACGGTGGACGCCCAAGAGCTCGAAGAGAGTAAACTAATTTCTTTGGCTAACATCTTGGTGACTTCTTGTTGAATTACTTTACGCTTGGTGGCAGACTATCGGTATGGTCGCCGATGAATGGGATGAGAATTACCTGTGTTAATGCGGTGCTTGACGAGTGTAGTCTGGCGGAGTGGACGGCTGTCGATGTCGAATATGTCGTGGTATGAAGCCAGAAGGCGGCATAGCACGGTTGACTTCTCAGGTTTGAGGTCCGGTGCCATCATGGAGCGTAAGGTCGCATCGAGGCACGTGGCATCCTCCGAGTGATGTGGGTGCACGGGACATACGTCTGCCGTAAAACAGGTGACGTGGTCGTCAATTAAGGTCCTTAGCGTGGCGACCGATATTCCTTGGGTTAGCATTTGTTTTGTGAAACCGAAATTGATAACAGGTAAATATGTTCGGTTAGAGGCCATGCTTACGACGGAGTGTGGGAGAGTAATGTCACGCGCCAGGAAAACATCAGTAATCGGCGTCACGATATAATCACCGTCGAGCACTGGAGAGGGTGTTGCCAATTCGATGAATGTGAGAGATTTAGGCGGTATCCGGAAGAAGTCAGTGGTGCACAGGCTGTTCTTGAGTTCAGGATGAGAATCCGGGAAAAAAGGAAGTTCTAGGCAGAGAGTACCGGCAGCACAATCTATCAGGGCAGAATGCGTCGATAGGAAGTCCATGCCGAAGAATAGGTCATGCGGGCGATTTTCAAGCACCGTAAATAAAATGGGGACATGGCGGCTGGCAATACTAACACGAGCGGTACACATTCCAGTGATGGCCACAGTTCCACCATCAGAGACACGGAAGGCTTTAGTTGCTGCAGGTGTGAGGACTTTTTTGAGCAGACGACACAGATGAGCACTCATTATGGAAACATGAACTTCGGTATCAACTAACGCCGTCAAAGAAATTTCGCCCACATACACCTCAATCAAGTTCGTATTAGCGGGGAGCGTCAATGGAGGACTTGGATCATTAGCAAGCGATGAAGCGCTACCTCCCGGAGCTGCATAATCTAGTTTTCCGTCCGAGAGGATCCATTGTTGACCGGCGACGGATAGTGGCGTGGTTGGGGCGATGGGGAACGGCGGCGTTGAAGTGACGGCGAACGAGCAGTGGAGCGGCTGTTAGGGACGTCGGAAGAAAAGTACACAAGACTGGGCAAATACCGACGGGAGTCCTCGTACGGTAGAGTAGATGAAAATGGGCTCCATTTTTAGAGCGTTCAAGTGCTGCGGCAGTAGCGGGAGATATGGCCAACTCGGTGGCAGCGGAAGCAGATCGGCTTGTCGTCTGCAGTTCTCCATTCCACCAGATTGCGGGATCGCGGAATAAAATGTAAGACATGGCGTGGCGCGTTTGTTGTCAATGGTCTGGAGACGGGTCGGGAGACAGAGCAGGCCACAGAAAAACCGAGCTTTGCAATTTCCTGCCTCACGACGGCTTGAATAACGGAGACCGGCGTGGGCGTTTGTGCAGCGCCATGGTCGAGCGGATATGGTGGAAATGGTGCCGGACTTGACGCCTCAAGCTCCCGTCGAACTATTCGTGTCACGCTGTCCTGCATGGGTGGTGCGGCACCGAGATCGGTGCAAGTGGATGTAACAGCCGTGTTTGGTAGCCGCGTAAATTGAGGCAAAACACGGCGGCTTTTGGCCATTTCGAAGCGGCGGCATTCCTTGATAGTCATATCTACAGTCGTGACGTTAGTGTAGACGAGCAAATTGAAGGCATCGTCCGCGATGCCCTTAAGTATGTGGCCCACCTTGTCACTCTCTGTCATTTGCTCGTCGACTTTTCGGCACAACGCGAGCACGTCCGCTATGTACGAGACATACGACTCTGTTAAAAACTGCACAAGAGTGGCGAGTTCTTTTCACGCTTCCATTTGGCGACCTGACGGGTCCCCGAAAATGTCGCGTAGTCGCTCCTTGAAGCTATCCCAGCTAGTGAGCTCGGTCTCAATGGCGTCGAACCAGACCCGTGGGGTGCCGTCCAAGTAAAATATTACGTTGGCGAACATCATAGTAGGGTCCCATCGGTGTGTGTGGCTAACACGCTCGTACATACGGAGCCAGTAGTCGACGTGGAGCCCAGGCTGTGCGGAGAATGTACCGGGATCACGGGGGATGGGCATCGTCAGGTATGTAGTGGCTGGAGCTACAGATGGAGACGCTGACGGGCTGTTGTCATTGATAGGCATGGCCGGAGGCTGAACGGTGCGGCCACTGCGAAGCTTCGTGGTGAGGACGGGGAACGTTCCGCCTCCACAAAATATGCTACGGAAAAGAAGAGAGGCCGTAACGACGAGGCTGGGGATTAGATATATTCAAAACACGCGGTAATGGCATGACCGGTTCATCAGCGATCGAGCGGAGATAACTCTTCGTCTTCCTCGTCAGGCACACACGCGCGTCGCTCCCTATATTATCAATATACATGCATGTAACAATATGATAGGAAGGACTGCACACTACAGTTCTCACAGTATGTGTTCATAAAATAGAGTTGGAGCCCCGAGTGAGCAAACAATACAGATGGGGAACAAACTAGGTCAGCCCATAGTTACCGCAGCAAGTACTATACAGTCAGTACATGAAGGAAACAGATCACTTCAATCCCCGCTGAAAGTAGCCGTGCCATACATTGCTATGATTGGCTTTGTGCGCGATATCCTTGCTATTGGCAGATATCATTTGATGATGGTGGTTAATATCAACGAGTGTTGACTAATTTGGCTAAGTAAACTCTAAGGTTGGCTTGTGTTGCCGTATGCTGGCGAAATATCAGAATTAACAGCAAAGATTACGCACTGTCTGGCAACCGTGTAGAAGGAAGGTTCTTCATCTTTTTGAAAATAGATCCTTCTGATGTTATTGAACTAGTGATATCAAGAGCAGCCATAGCGATGACTCCTTCATCCCGGATTGGTATCCATTACGTCCTGGCACACTTAGTACACCGGATTGTCGTAATTAAGGCCAAGAGGGTAAGCCCGGTGCACCCATGAAGCGGCGTCAAGATCGATTCGGTAATACTAAGCCGGCTACAGAGGCTATGTCCTTTGCCGTCCACGTAATTGGCTGCTAATGGGAAAGTGATTGAGCCAGTATTGCGGTCACGTCCCCGAGGATATTTGGTTCCCAAATGGGAGCCATCGGTGGTGGAAATGTCTTCGAGACTTGGGGAATGTATGTCCTAAGGGAATGCAGTGAATAATTTCCGGAAAGAGCTAGTTGCGTCGAAAACGGTAGTTTTAATTGAAGAAAAAATGTACAGCGTGATATAGCAACTTCGTAAATTCTACAAACAGAGGATGCAACAAAATAGTATGGAATGTGAATAGAGTATCGCGAAGAACTTTTCAATATCTGTAGCGTTTCGTAGGTTCTACGTGCACCACAACTATGGGTCGACAAAAAAAAAAGAATGTGGAGCTACTCCACCGTGGTGGTCTAACGGCTAAGGTACTCGGCTGCTGGCCCGCCGGTCACGGATCACATGCCGGCTCTGGTGGCTGCATTTTCGATGGAGGCGGAAATGCTGTAGGCCCGTTTGCTGAGATTCGGGAGCACGTTAAAGAACCCCAGGTGGTCAAAATTTCTGGAGTCCTCTACTATGGTGTATCTCATGATCATATGGTGGTTTTGGGACGTTAAACCCCCCACATTATGAAAAAAAATAAAGATGAAATATGAAGAAAAAAGTAGAAGAAAATAAAGAGAATACTTAAAAATAGAAAGAGAGATAAACAAACCGAAAATGAGAGAAAATGATAGACAAAAACATAAAGCAAGACAGAAAAAGAAAAAGAGAGGGAAGTTAGAAACAAAGAGAGAGAGAAAGAGAAATATGAAAAACACAGAAACTTTGAAAGAGAAATAAAGATACAGAAAGCAAGAAAGATAAAAGAAAGAGAGAGAAAGAGCTATTACAAAAGACATACAAAACAACTAAAGAAACTGAGAGGAAGTGAAACAAAGAAAAAAAAATAAAAGAAGAGGAATTGCGCAGCTCGCACTTCTGGCAAAAGGCTGAAACCATCAGCGGTAATGGCATGACCGGTTCATCAGCGATCGAGCGGAGACAACTCTTCGTCTTCCTCGTCAGGCACACACGCGCGTCGGTCCCTATATTATCAATATACATGCATGTAACAATATGATAGGAAGGACTGCACACTACAGTTGTCACAGTATGTGTTCATAAAATAGAGTCGGAGCCCCAAGTGAGCAAACAATACAGATGGGGAACAAACTAGGTCAGCCCATAGTTACCGCAGCAAGTACTATACAGTCAGTACATGAAGGAAACAGATCACTTCAATCCCCGCTGAAAGTAGCCGTGTCATACATTGCTATGATTGGCTTTGTGCGCGATATCCTTGCTATTGGCAGATATCATTTGATGATGGTGGTTAATATCAACGAGTCGCTGCTGTGCCGGTAGAAGAAGAACGTTCCGTGTACGCTGACGCCTGGTTCCTTCGGCGCCTCCATACGCAAGGGTGCTCATAGCCATAGAATTGGGAGCTGTGCGGTGCCTGGTGTCGTGAGCTAGCAGATTTCATTACGGTGCTTCCTGACTGCTTCAAGGGCACTTTCGTGCTTCCTCCTGTGGGGGAGCGGCCGGATCGGGCGGTGCTGTTAAGCCTATTAACCTGATGTCTCTTTCCTCTCCCGGCCAGGCATATTCTGCCTGGTCGGCGTCCCTTCCTAACAGTGATTTGCCAATCGATCTATTTTTGCGCAGTGGTCTGAAGAGCGTTCCTGTGGCCCTGGTTCCAACCAACGGCGAGTCTATTCGCATGAAAAACCCGAAACTAATTCAGGAAGAACTCCGGAAGATTTCCGATCATTACCAATTGATTACTGAGGTGCGTCAATTTGGGCGTGGAGGCATCCTGTGCTGCTCGCCGGACCAGGCCTGCATCACAGATCTTCTAAAATGCACAACGTTTGCCTCAAATTCGGTGAGCTGTTTCGTACCTGCCCATTTGGCCTGTGTGAAGGGACTAGTTCGAGGAGTGGACTTGAGCCTTACACCACCCGAAATACTTGAAATGTTTGCGGCCGCAGGAGCAGTCTCTGTATTTCGATGCTCGCGTAACGTTGAGAACAAAAAGGTCCCCACAGAATCAGTGATTGTGACTTTCGTCGGCACGGCTCGACCAACCGAAATTAAGGTATGGCCACTAATTTATCGTGTTGATGCACTATCTCCTCGTCCACTGCAGTGCATAAAATGCTGGAGGTATGGGCATACCATCAAGGGATGTAGATCGGATGTGAGTTGTCGCACATGTTCTGACCAACATAAACCCGACGAATGCTCAACCCAAGAGGTGAGATGCTGTCTATGCAGAGGAAATCACGCGGCTGACGATGAAAGTTGCCCCATGAGGACATGTGAGTTGCAACTTCTAGAGATCATCGAACAACAACGATGCTCCCGGCGTGAGGCCTGATCTATTCTTTCTGAGCGCTCACGTGGGTATGCCTCCGTTGCCAACCGGGCAAACCAGATGCTTGACTCATCGTTGCCTGATTTAATAACATCAACGGTGGAAAAGACCATGACGAAACTTATGGAATCTCTATTCGTAAGCCTAACGGAGTCATTGGCACAAATAGTGAGCACTCAGTTGAATCAAATATTGCAGGGAGGTAACCAACCTACCGTGCCCCCTTCACCAGTTAAGGTTACTGATATTCCATTGGAACCAGGCCCCTCGAAGTCAAAGCCAGACACGCCGAACACTGGCCGTAGAATAATTAAGCCTCTTGTACAAGACCTAGATTGGAGCTCGGACTCCGATTCTCATGTCTCACAACCAGAACAAATGGACTCTGACTCAAGAAATATGAAACGACGTGCTTCTCCTGAGGCACAACGGTCCTCAATTAGTCCTAAATCAAGAAATAAGAGATATCAAAAGGAAAACCCATCAAAAAAAGATTTCTAAAGGATAGCATCTTAGAGAAAGCAGTGAGTGCTGCTGGTATCTCTTCAAAATAGGGAATTTAAAAGTACTACAGTGGAATTGCCGCTCCATTTTTTCAGCAGCCACAGATTTACTTCAACTTTGCGATAATTACTCCCCTGATATTGTTGCTTTACAAGAAACTTGGCTTGCAGAAAATAAGTATTTTAGGATTAAAAATTACCGCACATTTCGTCTAGACCGGCCAACTCGGGGTGGAGGTTTGGCAATATTTATCTCATCTAAAATCGCCCATAGAGCTAAAATTATTTATCAGTCATTGGCTTCAGAAAGCGAGATTTTAGCAATAAGCATTACTATTCCTGGGTCCCTCCCATTCTCATTTATTAATGCTTATTTTCCTGCGGGTGTTCTAAATTCTTCCGTCCTAGATACTGCAGTTCAATATTGCCAAAAAGATATTGTATTAGCAGGTGACTTCAATTCTCATCATATATCTTGGGGTTTTAAAACTGATCTGAATGGCAAACGTTTATGGGATTGGGTGAACAATAATAACTTTATATGCATAAAGACAAAAACTCCTACTTTTATGTGTAATCAGTCCTCCTCGGTACTCGATCTAACTTTTTCTAACGCTAACCTCTCCATCTTATCATGGTTTGCGATTAACTCGGGAACAAGTAGTGACCATATGCCAATACTGTTCGAGGTGGTATGTCCAACAACCTCCAAGAATAGATCTGCCGTAACACATGTAAACTTTAATGCTTTCGAGAAATCCTTACAAGGCGCTTTATCTAATAAAACGAATGATGCAAAACTAGACGCCATCAGAATTAGCGACATTTTAAAAGAGTCGTTAAATAAATCAAAATTCACCATTGAAAGCGCTAAACCGTCTACCAACCCTTGGTGGAATGCGGACTGTTCGCGGGCTTATAGACTAAGAAAGGCTGCATGGAGAAAATTAATCTTCAACCAGTGTCCCAGGAACTGGAGTGATTATAAGTATGCAGCCGCTATTTTTAAGAGAACCATCAATAATGCGAAGGACAAATTTAACAACGACCGATGTGAGTTCCTGTCAAAGCCGGTCAATAGAAAAGCACTTTTTCGCTTTCTGAGAACTAAGAAAGTTCTTCCGGTACAAAGAAATATAGAATCTGTAGTATTATCACCAGTTGAACTGAAGGCTCTTCTAGAAGATATAGCTCAGAGCCTAGAAAGTCGCTTTACGACACTTCTCTCATTCCAAGCCCAGTCCCCCCAAAGGGCTGAGGATTTTGAAGAGGTTACGCCTGCAGAATTAGCAAACGTAGTCAGAACACTACCCCATTCGGCTCCTGGTCCTGATGGCATGACGACATCAGTGATAAAATCTGTGCATAAAATATTCCCACTTGGCCTACTCGAAATTATTAATCACTCACTTAGAAGCTCTTGGATCCCACCTGATTGGAGAATGACAAAAGTGATTCCATTATTAAAAAAGCAAGGCGCTGGGTTTACCTTAGATAATATCAGGCCCATTTCACTTACATCGAACCTAGTAAAACTAGTTGAAAGAATTTTATATAGACGTATAGATCGATGGATGTCAGAAAAACTGACACTGAGCCCATGTCAGATTGGATTCAGGCGTGGTTGCTCCATTTGGTGTGCGCACGTGGATCTCGAAAGCAGAATTCAACTTGCTCGCTATCAGAAACAATACTCCGCTTTGGTAACCTTGGATATCACAAAAGCCTATGATAGCGTGGAGCATGTTAAACTGCTAGATTCACTTCAGAATTTAGGACTGCCTCAATACTTTGTGGCCTGGATCCATGCTTTCTTAGGTGATAGAGAATTTTACTGCTCGCAATCTGGTGTCAACTCTTCAGTATACAGGCAAACGAGAGGTATACCGGAAGGGTCAGTACTAACGCCCTTATTATTTAATGCTCTACTATGTTCCATTCCCATACAGCAAGATGTACAGGTCTATGTGTATGCCGATGATATTGCATTTTTTGCTGCGTCGGCGGATATTCACACACTGTACCTGATTCTGCAGACATACATGAATAGTCTGGAAACGTGGCTGGAGGATATCAACTTATGCCTCAATACAAACAAAAGTACAATCATAGTTTTCGCACAAAATGCCCCAGTGCGAATTTCACTAACGTACCAGCAGGACACCATACCTCAGGTCGAGTCAGTTAGGTACTTGGGGGTAACCTACACCGAAACACTAAACTGGAGTCCCCACGTAGAAAACATGGCCGCTAAAGGAGCACGTGCCGTAGGGATGCTGAGCAGGCTCAGTAATTATCGTGCCGGTTTGCGTAGAGACGTACTCATTATGATATATTGCATGTACATTCGACCGATACTAGAATTCGGCTGTGTTTTGTTTTCTGGCGCTCCGGCCTACAGAGTTCGACCACTGATTCTGCTAGAACGCGAATCTTTACGCTTATGCCTAGGGCAACCCAAACATGTTGCCAACAATATCCTATACTAAGAATCCCGCCTGCCTTCTCTTATCAAAAGATTTCATATTCTAACAGTACGTACATTCCTTAAAATTTATGCATCACCTCAGCGCAGGGGACAGTATGTGTTCATTAGCCAGCAGACCTCATTCTTCAACCACCAATGGCCTAAATTAAGGTGTCCTCAAGTAATATTTACTCAGAAACTTTTGAAGCCCTTAAGAGTTAACCTTTGGGAAACACTTGTGCTCAACACTGTAGATGCAATTAGGATAGAATTTGACGATATATATCCCAAGAATGCAAAAACTTTACCATATCAGTATATCAATGACATTTTGGAAGATCATTTGGCCAATCTAGAAACATCCACTGTGATAGTGACTGACGCTTCGGTTTATGGTGAGAAGGCTGGTGTAAGAATCGTATCATCCTCTCTAGATTGGGCTTTCGCAATTCGATTACCCGAATTTACACCTATTTACCAAGCAGAACTACTGGCAATAGTCCTTGCATTGCGTAAAGTGCCGCAAGATCTATCAGCGGTGATTGTTATAACAGACTGTCTCTCGGTCTGTACTGCCTTAAGCTCACCAACTTTTTCGCGTACCTCATAAACTTTCTACTCGCTCATTCCTACACATGTGCGACTCGTCCGACTAGTTTGGGTACCAGGCCATAGAGGTTTAGCTCTAAATGAGCATGCAGATGCACTAGCTGTATCTTCTTTTGATTGTCCTGTTTTACCTATTTTGACTACTTCTGAATATATAACAGCAGCACGCTTTGAAAAACGCACAACGGCCAATAACTTTGAAAAATCCCCTTTGTTTGTATCAGACTTCACACAGCTAAAGTTCCCTTGGAAGAACAAGTGGTGTTCATCAAGGAAGGAAGAAATAGTAATTACCAGGCTGCGTTCTCGAGTCCCCTCATTGAACTTTTACCTTCACAGGTCGGGTCTGGCACACTCGCCTTTGTGCCTTTATTGTAATGAGAGGGAATCTTTGGAGCACTTCTTTTTGTCATGCCGAAAATTGAAAACTCAAAGGGAAAATCTACTAGAAGAACCCCTACGAAAGTTGGGCTTAAACTTTACACTTCCGGTGATTCTTTCATTTGGCGCAGTCGCATTTGGATTCAGCCACAGGAGCGTTTTTACCGCTGTTACAAATTTCTTACGAGAATCTATAAGAATGAAATTCTAAAAAAAAATTGGTAACTTCAGTTGAGTTATCTATATTTTTTTCTCTCTTTTTTGTATGTTTATATGTTTTCTTTTCAAGGTTTTTTTATGTAACACCTTTTCGTTATTACCTATATTACCTAATTATTCCAACCCTCTCTTTCAAGAAGTGAATTAATTTAAAAAGCAAGGCACCGTCCCATTCATGGCCTATCCCCCTAGGTGGGTTGTGCCAAGGTGTTGAGGAACCAACCAACCAACCATCAGCGGAGCTACCGTTCGACCTAGCTACGTTTTGTTATTAACGCCAAGGTTTTGCTGGAGGCTTTTAATTTTTGGCTGGTAGTACCAAGTATGGCTACACATCACTAGAAGAGGCACGCGAGTATACTTGTCACTTGACATTACGATTTTTTTTGCACATTTCTGTCTCCATTGTCTATTTGGTGGGAGCATGCCACTTGATTAGCTATTATGCAATGTTGCGTGACTCTAATCACGTGAATAAATGTTGAGCGGTGTAACGTGTTTTTCGTCACGTCACTTGTTAAGTTATGTTATGAAATTTCAGTCCCCTGGCTAGAGGTTACGGGGTGTTACGCGAGTCTTAATGATGTAACAGATTCGACAATGATAGGTTTTTGAATTTTCACGCTGGACGAATCAGCGCACGTGTTGCGGGGGTGAAGCAGAAATTGAAGAGTGCGAAGCGAATGCGGGCTGGTTCACGATGACGACAATTCCCGTTAGCACTAGATGGCGCAACAAAAGGGTTAAAAATCTCCAAAACGCCACCCAGGTCCACGATTCCTTTAGTTTTGGCACCAATGGTCTGAAGCTGCCACAACTTTTCTGCTGCTCTTTCAGTGCTTACCTATAGCTTTGCACTGCTTCCGACATACTTGTATCGCAAGTGAGGAACTAAAATTAAATACCAGTGAAAAATTGAACTTACCACCACAATTCTTTAGCGGGTCTTAGAGGAAGTAAGAACCAGCCAAATTTCATGACCGTCTAGATTATACTGAAAGTTCCCACAGTGTGATTGAATGCTTCTGCTTTTACCGCTTTTGTAGCTGCGGATTCGTTTTCACACCGTAAAGACTGAAACAAGAATGAAAACAATGTGCACACACATTCATATACGCTGAAAAAATAAAGAGGTGGTTTCATCTGTGCGTTTCCGCCCAAAACGTGGGAAAAGAAAAAAATTATTCTTCAGCGCAAATTGAGTATAATGTAGCATGATTCAGAGCCAACTGATCCTGCGTAGCCCAGAGCACTTGTTATATCATGTGGCCCTGCCTGAGGGCAGGAACCTTCCGGAAAGGCTAAAGTTCCCACAGATTACACAGTTGATTGATGACCATGCGCGTGTTGCTGTACTCAACACAACCTTCGCTCATTCTTTGTGATAAGTCTATAAGGCCAAGCGTGTTCACATACCCCAGTTTGCTAGTTCTTTTCATCCGCTTCGAATGGTGCCACTAAAAAAAAATTGCTGCAGGCAGGTTAAACTATCCGGCACGTAGTAGACTCTAGGTGTATACAATATAGGTGACTTTGCGTCTTGCAATGGTTGCGGAACACGCCTATAGGCATAAGGTTGTCTCAAAATCAATATCCAAAAGAAGGCAACCCCCTGGAAGAGAGCAACCTGCTCTGTGCTGGAAGGTCTTGGTGTTTATTTGCTGTTGGACGACCGTTAGCCCACGACTTCCGGGGTACTAGAACGTGCGGCTCACAAAATAAAATATTGAAGGAGAATAGAGCATATCGGCAATAGCTTGATGAAGTGACATGTCTGCGTCATGCAGTGCACAGTGCTGCATCGACAACTTCAATAAATGTTGAACGCACGTCTAATTCAATCAGTGTGGCCCGGTAAATGTTTTCACACATGCGGCCTTTTATATGGCATGTGTGTGCCTATTTGACTAGCGGCGCTGATAGCGTGGAGAGATGCCGAATTAACCCTTGATAGTTACCACTGGCATATCTGTACAACACCCCATACCTTTGTGTTCATAAAGTTACTCTACATGCATTGCCCACTTGTAAAACGAACTAGCACGACACGAATGCATCTTAATAATGGGAGCACGTCAAAGCAGTAATTATACGTTTAACTGTTTTGAAAATATGTCTGCACGATGTTAAAAATAAGAATTGAACGGACGGCATTGTGGATGCTTCACGTTGGCTGACATTCTTAAACGTGAAATCATAGAGCATCTACACAATATTATTGCCCTCTTACTTTTTTATTGCTCTGACCTTTGCGTAGGGCAGCAAAGTGGACGCCGTCTAGTTAACCTCCCTAACTTTTCAATATTCCTTTTCTCTCTGAACGGTTTCATCAACGAAACTTTCCTTAAAGCACACATTGCAAGTAAATGTGTCTGCGAAGCTGCGTTTCTTTTTTTTTGTCACTACATTTTACTTATTTCAGCGAAGAGAAGTTCGGCAACGCTGTGTTTCTTGCATTTCTCAGGCACGCGTAGAATATGAGACAGCAGAACGCTTACTGACGTACGGGTAATTGATAACTCCTCGGCATTTTTTAGCAGGCATTTAGCGTGTACTCTTACACATGATGATGACCGAGCTATTGTTTTATGTTTTCGTCACGGTCATATGTTGAAGAATTGTGTCTGAAAGAGTCAAGTGATATTTTATATATGTCTGAAGGCATTTGCTACATTTCTGTGTTTTTCTTAATAAGCTGTGTTGTCCGCATTTTGTTACTTCCGCTGATTTCATCTTCTGGTGTTAAAAAGAAAGTTGTTAAATTTCGACATTTTATGCGCATGTTTCTCGTTCGTTACTTCGGTGAATAATGAATTCGCTTTAGGTCATGGCAGCTTGGATACTTACTGCAATTGAATAATTTGGCTGTCGTGTTTGCCTGCTCCATAGCGACTCTAAAAGTGCATTTTTCAGCGCACTGACAGCAAAAAAAAAAGACAGTCATACTCCTTCTTGGAAATGAACTTTTTTGGTTCTCTCGTCTCTAAAATGTATATTTCGGTTTTCGCAAGTAAAACTGAGACGGTTATTTCTTTAGCTCTTGTTTCTTCGGCAATCATTGTTAGAATGCGTCACTTTTATTAGGAGAAAACGGAGTGTCTGAAAAATTTTAAAATTCACCACGTAGCCCCTTTAGATCTAGGTATATTATGAGATATTCAAATCTAGTGTCCACGGGAATGCTTGATTCATTGCTGTATGACGTTTTCAATTCAACGCTTGGCCAGAATTCGCGTGGCAAGCTTTTTTTTGTGTCTTCAAATAATTAGTGCTCATACAAAGTAGGATCACGTCTCTATTTCTTAATACAGTCAGGGCATTAAATAAGTAGCTACATTTAGAACAGAGGGGTGTGATGAGAAAATGAATTGTGTTGTCAAACCTCAGGTTTGAAAATAACATTGTCCCGCTAAGCCACGGTGAAGGTGATTTTCAGTCAGTTATTGAAGGCACAACAGGCTTGGCGTTGGACGATGCTTGGCGATGAACTTGGGAAACAAATGTACAATACCTTGTCGAAAAAACACGATTTGCTTACGTAGAACAAGTCAGAAAGATAGATTACAAATGGCAAGGTTACATAAAATTAGTTTACCCCAATACGACACATATGATAGGGTAATTTTGCAGTACTATCTTGTGAAATACTTTTTTGTCTCTCCTTCCCCCTTAACTAGTGTGAGGTAGCAAACCAGATACTTGCTTTTCGCTTAACCACCCTGCCTTTCTTCATACCACATCTCTCTCTCTCTCTTTCTCTTTCAGCCAAATGTAGCACCACTTTTCGCTCGAGTCTTTGAACGCGCCACATCGACATCCTGTGACTGCAGGGATGATAGAGGGTTGTCTTGAACGTGGCTTGGCCTGAGGCATAATCTCAGGTTCATTCTTTCAAGTACAATGGTCTATGAGGCACTATAACCATAAAAATATTGTTTGTTCATAGCACATTTTGTTAAATTATTTATTCTCTTTAGTCTAAAATGTATTAGAAACAAAAAAAATAGAACAACTAAATGTAGCCTTAGCGGATAGACATTTTCATAACATTGATATAACTGCAACATAATCTTTCTATTATGACCGTGTCAGTAGTTAAGCACTGTGAGGATAAGTGCAGGTAGAGATGATTCATACTAAGACCGCTTTGTTTTGTCTTTAGAGGGCAACTGAAAAATCAAGGCTTGTTCTCTCATTTTCCCTGTCTCTGAATTGAAATTAACAGCGCAAACACAAAACATGCCCCTCAGAGAAAAGAAACAACACACACATCGCTTGTGTGTGTAGTTTGTTTTCTCCGTGGTGCGTGTTATGTGCATGCGCTGTATATATTATTCGAAGCATATGTACCAAGGAGCCTAAATGAATTTTTATTGAAAAGGTGTAGAACGTAAGGTGAGGGGTAGGTGCCACCACAGTGCCGTCTTAGTAAACCGTTAGAAACACTTGCCGTTTCGTGCAAGCATTGCATGGTCAGTGCAGCGTGATAAACGCTACGCTCCTTAAAATTACTTATGTATGCCTTCTCTAGTGTAAAGACACACATACAGAATATTGACGTGTTGTTATGGGGCCTCAGATATGCGCAAATATTGCTTTTTAATTGACAACCACAATATTATGAATGCTAGAACTTGAGCAATATTGGTGGGTGCTGCTGATAGGGTCGGCCGTTTGGAGTATCATTTGATCATTTCGCTGCCGTCTAATGTACCGTTAAAGGTGAACAAACAGAGAAATGTACAGACAGACAGAACAAAATTTTGCGTCGAAGGTCCCCAAGAAAGGCTCGTCTTTAAATGTAATGAAAATAAAGCAATCGGAAGCAGCAGCTGTAGGAGTAGATGAGACAATATCGCTGCACAGCCACACAGGCTGGCACACACGTCTGTTTCATCCTTATGCTGTGGCTGTTGGGGTGAATGAAGCTACTGTAATTACGCAATCTCTTCGGTAGTATTTCCACGCGGATGTGCTGTACAATTTATTTCTTGGTTCTTGGTTTGCGCTTGCATTTAATTCGTAAACATAGCAGCCAATATTTGCAGACTTCGCGGGCAAGCGTAAAAGCTGTAGTTGTAGAAATAAGCGAAAAGAAAACCATTTAAAGTTTTAGCTTAACAGACACATAACGGCGTTTCGTTTCTTTTTGTTTCTTTTTCGCCATCTACGTGAAACTTTTGCGAAGTCTAGTGAAAATGAAGTGTTTGCCACATGGCTCTCGAATCAGTAAGACAGCTTGGCGATTCATCTTCGTTGGAACAGAACATACAACGAAGAATGTCCGATTTTAGATTGAGTTTCACTTGAAAGAAAGATTATAAAGACAGATTATGATTATGATTCATGAAGACAAGACAGTGCCTCTGCTGTGATTGCCATTAGAAATGGCGTATCTTCGCATAACATGTCTACACAGCAAAACCTGTCGAACACGAAGGATAGCTTGAAACTATGCCGCAATCTTCCGTAGAAAGCTTGTTGCAAGATTTTTTTGTGTTCTGGGCTGCCTGAAGCTGTTGCTTAGTGTATCGGGCTCTCCAACTATTTTGCACTTGTAACGAAAGGAAGTACTCATGCACTCAGTAAACAAGGCAGTGAAGTAAGTGAATATAGGGAACCAAGACAAAACATTAACAATGTTTGAGTAATAGAGATGATGATAATACAAGAACAAATGGTTCGCAGAGCATAGATGCTTGCTCAATCCCAAGAACTGAGAGATGATAAAGCATTCCTAAATGGTAATCTGTGAAAACATCAAGAAGCGAACGTATTAGAGGGAGAGGGACGTGACCTTTTTCTTTCATCATCCATTGTAAGAGTTCACTGCATCGCATATCTTCGCTGCTCTTAAGGCTTTAGTGGGTTGATTCATGAGAGCAATTAGGTGTCGTTTTTCTTTCCAGCGGGTATTTTATTGTTGCTACAACGAATACCTAAATCTAGGCTGACTCCCAAGGTAACACTCAGGAGCGTAGAATATCTCATATTTTATTTCGTAGATCTCCAAACACCATTCTCATCATTTATTTCAGCCCGATCTTTTTTGCTTTTAGTATTCTCAAGACATTTCTGTAGCCTAGAAAAAGACCAGCAAGAAGAAAAATAAAGGTTGTGTCTTCTATGGCTGAACCGAAAGGTACTGTAAATTGAACTCATGGACGCTGCGCCGAAATGAAGTGTTACATACAGCAAGTGCGATAAGCAGTATTTTGCATTGCGGCGCAAGACTAGCCTGCGGGTAAGCTATGCAATAAATAACTCTTTCTTTTTTCGTCCTACAATACCACGGCGAGGCTGTGAAACTTCGTGCTTTTAATAAAAGAATTACCGTGCAGCTCTATGCGTTTTGGCGCTCGTTCACTTGGTTAACGAGTTGTGCCGCGTTCGCAGAGACTATGAAAACGCCCAGCATTCAGGCTTTGCACTGGAGACGAAGAATTGTCAACATGTATAGTTTGAAACTGACGCGGTGATCTGCAGTTTTTTTTTTGTCCGGGCTCTATAACCTAAAATAAGGTCTTTATTTTCTGCATGCAGACTGAAATATGGTTTCCCCAAAAAAAATATTACCCTTGCTTCCCCAAATCGGTCTTTCGTTTTTGAGAAAATCCCGCACTTTTGCAAGAGTCGAAATGACTCGAAACGTTAAGATTAAGAAATTATACTGTCGAGGAGAATATATGAAATGTGTTAGTGCATATACCGGCCGTAGAAAAGGAAGCTATGCGTGTGGACAGTTTATGACAGTGTGAATTGCTGCAAGAAAACTGTTTATCGGTATAATATTTCAACTGGTTTCAGTGTGTTATTATGTTTTATTTCGGATTGTTCATTTTTGGGTACCTTTCAGTATTCTTCTTTTTTTTCGCTGCAGAACCTATTGACATGGAGTAGCCGAGGCATTATGGGCCACAACTTCTCCACAGCAAAACAGTTAGAACAGAACAGAACAAAACAGAGGAGAATCAACAAACGCACGCTTTGAATTAGTGTCATAAATACTAATCAATGCGTTGCTATTGATCGTTAGGTAACATAAGCTCGTTCAGTGGGCAAGCAATGAGGACCGAACATACTTTAAATTAGACAAAAAAAAAGCTAACGCCTTCAATTGAAATTTCCTTATTGATGCACCCTAGGGTTAATTTAGTTGAATCGTTTCTAATTGATGAACGTTTTGCCCCCCTATAGTTTTTGGCAAGCCAAAATTGGACTTGCTGTGAACCGATGACTGCGATAACAGTCTTACCTGCTGGCGGTACTAAGCCTCTTCGGTGACCTGGATGAACCTTTTCAACATGTCCCACACACTCCCTCTCTCTGCTCAGTGATGTCAGCAGGCCATCTAGAACTCTGTGCAGCCTAACATCAATTTAGCTCTATGCGTGCAGCTCTATGACAGTGAAGTAACCGGCCTGTCGCAACTCTAGTAAAATATTCGGTAGTTATCACTGCACTCTGGAAATTACCATTTCCTTACTAAATTGATTAAGAGTCGCGGGCGTCGGTACTCCCAATTACCACTAAAACTAACAGATGAGGACGTATTTCACAGGGTTCCAAAAGAAATAAAAAAGTTGACCATTGGGATCTTTCTCTCGTCACAACACATGGAGAAATCACTAAATTACAAATTGACCAAAACCTTGTAGCGTTTCAGACAAAATGCATGCGTTAATTAAGAGAGATAAACGCAAAAACAAACTACATAAACGTCTGAAATACCGCGTAGAAAAGATCATGCGAGAAGCGCAATATTTCGCGGACAGGTTGGCCACCGACAGTTAGGTAGATATTTGTGAGCAACCAGGTAACAACTTACGCATGAGCAGAATGTGGCGTCTTTTTCATAACTTGCCTTGCGTGAGTAATTTCTAGAACAGATAATGATAGTGGTCTTATCTAGCTGCCCAAATCAAAGGTATACCTGTAAATAATGGAATGACATTAAGTTTACGTCTGTGACTTGACTTCATAAAGCGGAAATATGAAAGAGACAGCTATATATATATATATATATATATATATATATATATATATATATATATATATATATATATATATATATAGACAGATTCATAGGAAGATTGATAAGCAGACAACACACGTCTTGTTCACTACCTTGCACTTGAGCGATGAGAATTTTACGAGCATACTACGAAGAGTGACCTGAAAGAGACTTACAAAGAGTTACTTAGAATTCTAGGAACTTGGAATTTTGTGAATAATGAAAGTATTATCAAGAGAAAAACACAACAAACGACAAGACTTGCTTTATTGTTTGGAGCAGGTGAAGGGCAGAGAGAGAAATAGTAGAGGCGCAACAAGTGTTCGTGGGCGACTTATAAATGCGTGGGAATGTCAAGGGAAGGGGCAATAACTCATTTCAAACGAAGATGACATTGGTTGTTTTCGTTAGACATCCAATGAAGTACCGAAAAGTGTCGACGAGTTTTATCTGTAACACATGAGTCATCAGACGAAAACAGACGTCTAGGGGAAGATGAAGTCATGGAGCAATGTTTTAACTGGAGCAATGTTTTAACCATAGGACTATCTTCCCTTCATGACAGCCTTGACGAATGCAAGTCACCCATCGAGACGTTGACTTCTGTGGGATTTCTTGTTCGACAGGTAATTATCTCTCCGAAGACAAGTCTGGACGACAAACTACAAAGACGGATGATTTTTGTGATTCGTGCCGCATAGTTACGCAAAAAAGTCACATTTAGTTACGTAAAACCTCTTCAATGTTGATGATTGTTCAGCTAAATTTAATGCCGAAAGGCAGTGAAGTACTTTCCTTATTTATGTGTAAAATAGTAGATCTCTTGCGTAACAAAGGGTTCAAGGTTTTGCTTGCTGATAGAAAAAAAACGTGATAAAAAAGGGAAGATGTATCTAAAAAGAGTTAAGGACTGCGTTACAACCATTAGCATGTTTGACCTCAGACATCAACCACTGCTCAAGTGCTTGGTAGTGTTTGAAATCGCTGCAACATACTACGTAAACTTCCCCTAAGAGAGTTTTCTCGAAGGCGAGGAAGATGCTAAGAGAGAGAGAGAGAGTAAGAGACAGTAACGCATTCTCGAAGGCGAGGAAGTGGCTAAGAGAGAGAGAGAGAGAATTAGTCAGAGACAGCAACACATTCCGTTGGGTGCCAATCGATGTTTACGGTCGCCGTTGGGAAACAGCTTGCGTGATATAATTAGTGTCATCGCGAACGTGCAGCCTTCCTCACGTTCCACTGTCTCCGACTTAGGTAATTTAAGGCCTTCGAACTATGTGCGAATTCTTGAGAGGTGCTCCGCAAAATGGGATCGTAAGACGCCCATTCGGGAAACGACTTTCTTCAATTCAAGTGTAATTCCGCAATTCAATCCTGATAATGCACGACAGTTTGAAGACATGGTTGTCTACAGCGGTACTACTGAATGTCTTGGCTGTGGCATCAGGCACTTACTTTTCGCAAATTATGTTGCAAATTGATGTCGATATTTTACTTGCTGTTTTTAATTTTTGCAATAAGACACCAATATTAGGTCAAATGTTAAGATGATTGGACTGTTGCAAGTTGGTGATGATGAATAAAGTGTAGAACGGGGTGAAAGCGTTGGATGAATTAAATCAATCTTCATAAGAGATAAGTAGTCGTTCGCATGGCAGCCACCACATCTATCAGTTGTATTTATACAATTATGAATGAGGAGCGTAATGTGAGGATGAATGGCAATCGGAAAACTGCTTTGCAAATAGCGAAGGAATTGTTCAACCAAAGGAAGTTGATGAGGCTCGGCGATTCATAGGAACCACCGGAGAGAAATCACGAGTTTTCCTATGCGGCTTCGTAGGAGAAATATACCATCAATGTCAATACGACGAACAATGTCACGAGGTGTGTCACGACAGCAAATTGATCCAACGTAAAAAAAAGCACCAGCCCGAGAAACAGGAACGTAAAATAAAAGAAAAATAAACATAAAGGAGACATTTAGAATTAATGAGGAGCCCCTTATTAGGGCTCTTATGACTGTTATATAGAGGTCATCTGTCCAGAGCAAGTCAGATTTCAGCCCATTGAGTACTTTTCGCACGCTTCGCTCACTTTTTTTTTTAACCGCTGCTTCGTATTTCCCTGTTGCAGGGACGCAGTGCTTCGCGAGGAAAGAATCTATTTTCTGGTCAACATCCTTTGCTTGTTCACATCATTCGTCCTAATTTTTCATATGCTTCTTAGGAGATGCAAATGGCACCGTGTTCCTTTTCATTTCAATGCGGTGCCCTAAGTCGCCCATCTAAGTTCGTGCAAATGCCGGCCAGAACGGCACCTTAGTGACAACATTGTTTCTTCGTAATATTTAGGGACGAATAAGGTTGAGTTCGGGAATCTGGCTAGTCTTGAGAAATGTCTGTGAGACTGGTTGGCAGTGTTGTCATATTTTGTGCAAATATTTTAATGAGTGCACTTTTTCATTCGCTTGCCTACTTTGATAATGATATTCCATGGGTGTAAATATAAAGTAATCAGTTCACTTTTGATCAAATCAGCGGAACGAGAATATTCTACTTCACGAAAGAAATTTGAATTACGTGTAATGGTAGTGTCGATAAGCCCAACAATGATTTCTCGAATTGTGTAATAAACATAACCTTCTACTGACATGCCACTTGCCTTAGATGTAGATGACTCCGACTATCACAATCGGCTGAAACATTCTCACACAAACACTGCTAACGTGACGGCATTTTGCAAGAACGGCTTTTGATAGATGCAAGGTGATTTTTTAACACTGTTACATATTGTCGACCATAACCAAGAGCATCAGCGCTTGTACGAGTTGTTCGCACACGTAGAATAGCAAAAGCTGCTGCTGCTGTTGCAAAAAAAAAGCAAACAAGACAGATGCGTAGCGTAGTAGGGCCGTAATCTCAACTGTCTGTGCACTGAAGAACATCACGAAGGAAATAAAATGCACGAATAAATTTAGCCCGCAGAGGGTTGGGGTGTGACCCGCATGCACATCTTACTGGCTGCGCTTGCCAGGGGGCGTTCAAGGTTGCATTTGAGCTCTCTTCGCATCGGCAGTCGCATCAGCAGTCGCATCTGCAACCAGAACAGGGTTCCCCTACGGTGACCGGGAAAGCGGCTTTTGTCACGAAACCCCCCGTCGCCATGTTTCCACAATCTCCTCCTACTGAATGGCATGGCTTTCTCACTCCTTCCACATTTACTCGTACTCGCTTCCTTCTGGACATTACTCCCGCGTTTGTGATTGTCTCTTTGGATCCTCATTCTGAACCTGCCTGTAGGGACGGCAGTGTGAGTAACAGGAATTACGCGTGTATTGATTATGCAATCACGTATTGTTGCACAGACGAATGTTCACACTTAGCGCAGCCGTCCAAAAGAAGCATAGAGTGTAGGTGTTGTAAGCATAATTGATTGGCGATTTTGTGCTGTTTTTCTAGTTAGTATTACCACCCAAGAACTCGTTACCCCCTAGCTCCTCCAGAAAAAAGAACAGTTGATTCTCACTTTCGAGGCATATATAAATAAAAGCGTGTACCGTCTGCCAACTGCCCTGATCTTAGTTGTTCAGCGATAAAGGGTAGATTAGCGCTGGCAAAACTTTTTATAATTCAATGCCTCTTAACAAAATTCATGCGCAAGCCGGCGCTAATGCAGTTTACTTTATCATACGCCTGTTATAAATACTAATCAGTGAAAACCTGCGAAAACGATAGCAAAATAGCCTTTGAAACTTTGTTCCTTGCAATACTCCCGGCATCGCAAAACGCCAACGAGGTCACTTAAAAGCAGAAAGACTGCTGGGTCGCCCAAAGCTACCGTAGTCTCCTGAGCTGATGAGTCCACGTGTATACACACATTTAAGGAAAACTTAGAGGAAATGCGACAAATAAGGTAAATTCAGCTGTGTATAACAGAAAATTCTTCACTAGGAAGTGCGAGAATTTACAGTGCAATTTGTTGTAATTGATGTGACATGAATAATTTAGTGCGTGTGTACGTACCGTTTTGATTCACACATAAAAATTACTTGGAACTTTAAGAGAGCATAGTTTCCTGAGAATCGTGGCCATATAGGGGATGTTATTTTTATGCAATGCGGCTTGAAATTCCATGTCTGACTGCAAAATATGAAAATCTTTGTTGCGTCTGATATACCAGACGCAAAAACCCGACAATGTTGAGAATATTGTAATGAATGTGTCAACTCCAGAGACAGATGAATAATGGTTGGGATTAAGGAAATCACAAACGCAAATGCGTATAGGACGTGCAAAAATATGACTCAGCTTGAAGTGATACTTTGACTTCAGTACTTTGACGTACTTTGGTAAATTACATTTATGATTACTGTACCAGAGAAAGAAAACAGAAAACTATGTCTAAAAGTTAAGATGCATATAAATAATTTGCAACAGTCTTGTATGAAACCAACGCTTTGCGATAGGTGAAGAGACGCTGGAAATTGTAAAAAAAAAAAATATGTCTCCTCAAGACACGTAGCAGCCGAGGAGCCGAACCATCGGAGCGAAATAACTAGAAGAATAAGAAAGGGGTGGATCACATTCGACAAGCATTCTCAAATCATGAATGGTAAACTACCACTAACCCTCAAGACAAAAGCGTAGAAACTCTGCATCTTGCCGGTGCTTACCAATGAAGCAGAAACCTGGAGGCTTGCGAAAAGGGTTCAGCTTAAATTAACGATACAGTGAGCGATGGAAAAGAAAAAAAAATAGGTGTAACATTAACAGACAAGAAGAGAGCAGTGTGGGTCAGGGAACAAACCGTAGTTAAGAATATCACAGTTGAAATCATGAAGAAAAAAAAGACATGGGCTGGGCACGCAGCACGCACACAAGATAACCGCTCGTCAGCAAGGGTAAGTGACTGGATTCCCAGAGAAGGCAAACGCACGAAAGGGAGACAGAAAGTTAGGTGGGCCGATGAGATTAGAAAATTCGCATGTGTAACGTGGCAGCAAAAAGCGCCAGACCGGGTTCACTGGCGGATCATGGGAGACGCCTTTGCCCTGCAGTAGAAGTACTCAGGCTGCTGATATGAATAAAAAGAGGTTGTTGGATGTAAAAGAAAATCTAGGTTAGGAATAATATATGGAGCTTCATTAAATCACGAGATGCAAATGAATGCTATCGAACTTAGTTTTCAATAACATTGTGCCTAACAAAACAAACGAGCCTTTAAACAGTATACTTTCTCCATTCAAAAATGGACATTCTCCAGGAACAAATGGGGACAACTCATTAATTTATTTTGTTTCCAGCAAGAAAATTGTATTCGTAAACAAATTTTTTTTATTGTCCAGAAACCGAGAAATGGCGGTTTTATCAACTTCATCCTAAAAGAAAGTTGATATTGTCAGGCGAAAAGGGGCGAAGTGCTAGAAATGTATTTTCAAACACACTAAAAAGAACATAAGGAACAGTAAATGCAAAACGCAAGCAAAATATATAAATGCCATCTACACCGAGAAATAGCAGTAACAGGAGTTTTTATTGAATGTCTTCATTATTGTCAAGACATTCAATAAAAGCTTGTTACCATTGAAATAGTTACCAATAATCAAATAAGAACGTCGAAAAACTCGTTACCATTGAAATATTTTGCAAATTGTTGAAGCGCAGCCCAAGAGTGCAGTAAATTTAGCCGAAGAGTGGACACAAAAATAGATCTCTACAAAAGCTGTGCAAGCGGACCTCAAAGCGCGTTGAAATATTTATCATGCGAACAGTGATTCGTTTGACAGCAAAGGCAACCTTCTTGCTCTCACTAGAATTTTTCGCAGAGGGCAATCTAAATGACTTCAGTGTGATGCTGTTGATACACCGTCGGCTCATCTCGTGACCTCACAAAGTTGTTAAAAAACTGTGGTTTTAACGCAATAGCGTTAAAAAGCTCGTTTCGCGTAAATTTCGGCGTCAGAGTCACTGGTGTGAGCAAAAATAATCTTATGCATGAGCGAAAAATTGAGAACAATACAAATAAAATAATTGAAAAAAAATCCTGGGCAACAGTGGGGACGCAACCTAAGTCGTTTGGGTCCGAGTGGCGATAGTTCTCTGGTGGTCTGCGTGGCATGTGTATACGTTCTACCACACCGTCACGTGTGTGCTTTTGAATAGAGTAAAAAGAACCTTCCTCTGCTTGGAATTACAGCGAAAGTAGCTTTCATGTTTTACAAACACACGCGTCTTTTTACATGCTTCAAAAAGCAACATAAAATGTTGCAGCAATAATGCGTGGCACAAGCGCTCATTACCAGTGGGCGTCACAAGATGTGATTAACTTATTGGCTTCGTGGTTTAAAATCAGTCCCGCACTACAAAAAGTATACACAATACTGCAACCTTAGGGCCACGTAGTGGGTTCATAACAAGCTCGAAAAAGTTTCATGCACTAAGTGTTCGTAGTACGCACTACGAGCAGGATATCACTATTGCGTTCAACTTCTAAAGGCGAATCTTTAGAGCTTTCAAACTTTTTGAGGACAACACTGTGCGCATGCCCTTTTTTTTGTATAGTGAACGTGACACGTGTGCGTTTATTCGCCATTTTCTTTTTTTCTTCCCCCTTTTATTCTTCTCTTTAATCTCTCTCTTCATTTTCAATTTCTCCAAGCGTAGGGTTCGGTCACCAACAGTACATGTTTCTGGTTAACCTCCCCGCTTTCTCCATTTTGTTTTCTTGCTTTCTATCTTCATTGCAACAAATTTTCCCGTCATGTATTTGCACGCACCACTCAACTAACTTTGAAAACTGGAATAACAACGCACTGCACTTATTTTCATAATTAACTGCGTTAACAATAAATGGACATTCCATTAACGGTTACATGTTAACCATATTGTGTTCACACATAACACGAGGTTGCAATTGTCACACTCGTGCTGAATATACTTTTCTGTGATAGTCAAGGTCAGTTACATCAACGAGGATTTCCTGTGTTTTGTATACATTCCAGATCAACAAAAAATGTTGCGATGTGTTTAGGAAAAAAAACATTCTTAATGCCATTAGCATTCCAGCTTCGTAAACATGGTGGTCAAGCTATTTGTAAAAATCATGCCACTGAATTAAAACAACCAAGCCAGCTTTGCTTCGCGAGGACCGTTCTTACGGTCCCAATTAAGATTTACTAAGACTACTCAGATCACGGTTAATGCCTGCCCACACAGTTGCAATGAAACAGCTTGGCGAAGAAAGATAAGGACTTATTAAGTCTGGCAGTCACAGGTCCTTCGAGTTCGCGTCGGCAGAAGTAGATAGCCAGAATCTTTGTATAGCCACGGTGGTACAGCTTTGTGGCGTGAACACAGTGAAGCGTGAGCAAGGAGGAACTCGAGAGCATAGATAATACGCTGGATTAATTTAGTAGTGCCAAGAACATTTAGTTCCTCCGGATGTCATGCCTTTTACCAGAGCAAGCGAGTTTTCTTCAGCCCCCTACAGTGTTGCACACAGTCACATCTAATAACATTTTGGGTTGGAAAATGTAATTCACCGGAAGCTCCGTAGTCTTCGCCTTAGTTTTGACGCTAAACGGAAGCATTTCTATGCTATCCCGTGGTTTGTATACTGTGTTTGTGCCTGGAAGGGTTTCTCCCTAAATATAGGCACGTGTTATGGAATCGCTGGTAATAGAGTGAGTGAGATGCTGTACAAAATAAATTTTGGCACTTTTTTGTAGCATAAAATATTATTTACTATTAACTGTAACGATAAGCAAAATATTGTGAAGCTTTGAGATAGTAGGAGTGCCCACTCTCTGCTACTACACACGTAGCCGTTTTGTGTGCTCAGTAGACAACAATGGATATGGGAGCAAGTCGGGCATTGTCAACGGTTATAGAGACAAATTTCCAAGTACTTATCGGGGGCGCTATTTGAAGGGTAATCAGACCCCTCATGAAACATGCCTTCAGTAAATCTCAAATAATATAAAGAAAGTGTGAAAAATGTCTGACCAGAATTCACCAGCGGGTTCTACGCCCCATAATTAAGACAATACTAATTATTAAAGTTCATCGTCTGGGAATGTCTATCAGTTGAGGTTTTAACGTGCACGCAAATCTAACTTCACAGGCATCAAGCCTTCTCACCTCAGTCGAAAATGTGGCCACGGTGGCCTTATATATATATATATATATATATATATATATATATATATATATATATATATATATATATATATATATATATATATATATATATATATATATATATATATATGTGTTTGTGTTTGTGTGTGTGTGTGTGTGTGTGTGTGTGCCACCTGTTGGGCTTCACTTGCGTCCTCATATGTTCCACTCGGCGTAAGCTCATCAATAAGCTGTTCCACCAATTCTAAAGACAACAATCTTTTGTTATAACCAAACTGGACTAAATGTACAAATGAGGCAATTAGCTAAATCGGGAACGAATACGCAAACGACTACGTAAATATACATTACAGCTTAACACGTTCTACGAGGTGAAAATAATACAGACTAATTGAAGTACTGTTGAAGAAGCAAACTTTTATACATTTATGCACATGGTATCTTCCGTTATGCCTAGTCCCATAGTGCTCCAGGGAATCGAAAATTTTGCATTCAGGGAAAGCAGCTGGTGTTTATGATAACATGTAGATCTGCGTGCACGAGCCATGAAAACAGTCATAGCAAGCAGGAAAAAAAAAGAAAACGCAATGGAATCAGCACCCCACACCGGTAGCAATGACTGGTAGCGATCAGACACAAAAATAACAGATGGGATGGTCGGAGGGATAGATTTGGGATTAATCAATGCGTGTTTACGGAAGAATAAGTGGTATTGTGGCTTCCGGGTAGATCAATCAAGCACATGAAATTTCGGCGAGATCTCTTGGGTCTTAAGGCTAGGCCGATCAGAACCGCAGAATCAATGAACGAATAACTATGGTTCAGTGAGCCTAAACTGCCAGTACTCATGAAGACTCGTCCGGCCCCCTTGCTTCGAGGTCATTGCTTTTAGTTACCAGCGGACTTGATTCCGTTAGAGAAATACCTGGATTAATGATGCCGTGGATGCGGGTGATGGGGGTGGAGTTAGGATGCTCACATAACTAATGCGTTGTAGCTTCATTGTACACTTCTATTGCGGCATCTGTGGTAATTAAACGTAATCTTCCCCTATGATTGCGTCTCAAAGATCACATAGGATAGCCTTAAGCATCACGTGGGATTGTTCCACGTGATCATTAAGCCTTATCAGTGACTTCTAGTTGACCTCTGGGAGCAAAACAAAGAGAAGAATAAGAAGCACATTTTGTTTGCTTAGATGTAATAAGAGGATACGTTTAACAAGGGCAGACTTTGTGGTAGCGGTTGTGCGAAGAAATTGTGACGCGTATTGTTCCATGAGCATCGTGGGCCAGTACATTTTAGGCGTAGAAATAACAGTCCTTATAGTGCTGTTTTTGGGAGGATGGTGGGATTTAGTTATGGTGGAACATCGTTGAACAGAGATTGTAACTGGAGTGACTGTTGCAATGAGATAACGCATATAAGAAATTGCGGCCCCGCCGCGGTGGTCTAGTGGCTAAGGTACTCGGCTGCTGACCCGCAGGTCGCGGGTTCAAATCCCGGCTGCGGCGGCTGCGTTTCCGATGGAGGCGGAAATGTTGTAGGCCCGTGCGCTCAGATTTGGGCGCACGTTAAAGAACCCCAGGTGGTCAAAATTTCCGGAGTCCTCCACTACGGCGTCTCTCATAATCATATGGTGGTTTTGGGACGTTAAACCCCACAAATCAATATGAAATTGCGAAAAAGACTGATAAAATCTTTGGGAACCACTTAACTAATATTAGAAACATCACACTAGCCAAGATGACAGCCGATGGTGTATATCAAGAGACGGTTTCGGGAGCCTACAGTCTCAGTTATCAATTATCCTCAAATTATCAGGCCTAATGTTCACTTAATTCAAAGATGCAACGGGGAGGCATTAAGATGAACTCTAAACCTTTTAAAGAGTGTTATGTAACTTGATAGTGGTTGTTATTTGGTAAACCGTTTTTCGAGAGCTTATGAACACTACTTGAGGACCTTTTCATGCCGGGCAGTAGTCCCCATGCCTTCTATGGTAACGTAATCTCAGTGCTCGTAATTATGCAGGTAGTTGTAGCGAGCTTGAACATGAGTGGCCAATATTTGCAGTTCCTTTTGATGCATGTGAGAACATGGTATACGCAACTGATTGTACGCCTTGCACACTATGCCACTGGACACCTTCAAAGTGAACACTGCGTCTCTTAAGGCGTACGCCAGCGTTTCAGTCAGCGAGCTTTCAGGAGGATGCGTTTACGTATCGTTATTGCAGTGCAAGCAGAAGAACATATAACGTATTGTTCAGGAGGTTACGATGTATTGTTCACGGGGTCAGGGTATTCGATATCACACTTCGCCTATGTATCTACTAGTTTGCTGGTGATCGAAACTTGAACGGCATCGCATCAATCCAGCTTCATGTGAGAGATTGATTGCAGCGTGAGGTAAGGGAACACTAACAACTTGCGACCCGTGAACCCTAACGAAGGACTGGAATGGATATATGCCTCCAGTGGCGCCATGACGTGGCTGTAGTTGCAGAAACAAATGTGCTGTTTAAGCAGAGGTGAAGAGACAGCACTGGGTAAAGCCGATCAGGTCTCATTCATTCTTTTGTTAGGAAAAACACAGCTGCAATTACTAATCGATAAGGGGTTTTCCTTTGTTTTGTGCAACCTGTCTCAAGCCTGAAGAAAGATTGGCTTCACCATTAAGCCATTTGGCCCAGGCGCTCTAGCACTTTCATTTATTTACAGCGACGGAGCTTCGTTAGGACTTTAGTCCGTTAGATCGGACTTTCTCAACCATTAGTAAGATTGGTTAGGCAAGTTTTTGTGTGCTCAGACACACTACAGTGCTCACGGTATACGATCCTGTCCTGGTAAGGTGTTGCTAGGGTGAAGTTCGTTCTCTGCAGTCACCCGCCACGGCTACCTAATGTGATCCTTTTCAGGTTAGCAGAGCTTGCTGCACAATAGAGTGTAGAATTGACACAGGTTTCCCAGAGACACGTAATTTATCACACAGATAATGCAACGTGAAGTAATTAATGCTATTATTGATTCTGAAGTTCTAGAACATCTCTAGCTACGCATCGTAATTACACGAGAACGAAACGCAATACACAGGCAGCACTCACAATGATTTGACTCTAGGTGACCTACCCATAGGGCTGTTTAATCTGACCACCGCTTTACGAATGAAGGACATCTGTAAAATGACTGAAGATCCACGTATTCAATTCTATGGTTCATGCGATTCTTGGTCAAGCACCAAGCATTATTACCCCTAAGATCAAGGTGTTATATTTGTTTCGCCGCGCTCACCATGCGCATGTTTTTTGTTACCAAACCCTAGCCGCTTTTGCTAGTTTCCTTTATGCGGGTTCATGTCTTGACTCTAAGAGCATTGCTTTCGCAACTAGCAAGATTTCTTTTCTCACCCGCAGGTTACCTCAACCAGTTAGTCGATGTCAGTACGCTTGAATTGCAACAGGATGGAAAGCTGGGCTAGTTGGTAATTCATAATTGTTTAGTGCAGTGTGCAGTTCAGTGCAGTATGCAGTTCTGAGTGAGCGCTCGTGCTATGTGCCTCCTCTTTGCTTCGTGTGTGTGTTCTTCCCGCGCACCCAGCTCGCTGAACAATCATTAGGCTTGACACTGAGGTGAAAACATCAACATCGTAGTAACCCGGGTAAAGCTGACAAGTTTCGAATTTTGGAGCTCTGCAGAATGAGAGTAGCGAAAGCTTTTTTAAAGTACGCCTTCGTTGATTGTAAGGAGAAATAAAGAAAACGTTTTGGAAGCAAACATTGCTTGTTCGTGCAACGTGTAATAGCTGTTGGCTAACATAAACAGCAAAAATCTTGTTTTAAAGTGTACGAACAAAGACTTCAAACTATTTTGGCTCAAACGCTTTGTACCATAGACCTGTTTCATTGACTACTTATCGAACAGGAATATAAAAAGTGAGTGTACAAGGAGCAAGACGTTTTCAAGCTTCATACTGAATTGTGATAGTGAACATCAGTAAAATCAAGACAGTTAGATTTCCATGATATTGTATATACTAAGCGACCGAACATGTTACCGAGCATGTCACAACTTCGTAAAACGTCACACTGCTTCCATTACGTTGGACAGCGTAGGCGGTCTCCTAGGGCCAAACCTAGATTCGGTAATTCAATTTACAAGCTCTCACAAATGTGCTGGCATGTGGCGCCATAAAAGAGTTGTGGTTAAAAAGACACACTGACACCACAACGGCCTAAACAAAATTTTATATGAAGCTCTTCGCAGCACAGTCGTTGAAAACATTTGTGCGAAACACGCCAAAATCCGACGTTTCTAACGCATTGGTATGTCCACTAAAACGCGTTACTTGGGCTAGCTGGTCAGTGGGTTAATAAAATTACTTCTTATTAGAGATTTCCACACTGAGCGCAATGGTAAAACTGAATTTTCATTATAGATGTCAACAATCAGGTTAGACGTAAGTAATTTAGAGAAACCTTTGAGTCCGTGCATTTCGCTGGTATGCGACATTGCATGCAAAAGATCGTGAAAAACAAAGCGACGCACAGAAACACCATTGAAGTTTACGTACTCTCACGACAGCGGCGTGCAGCACACATTAGACAGAAAGAGAGCCGAAGGGGCGAGATTTATGGTGGACTGCTGTTGCAAACGCAGCGGGCAGCTGTGACACCGTGGCTTCGATACACATCGCTCAAGAGAGACCTGGCCCTCACCAACGCTGGTCCGGTCCTGACGTTCATTAAGCTCAGTGGCCTCCACCATTTACGCGTCACTGATTTCGGTGTGGTCAGCCGAGAATCGCAGAGGGGAAGGGTCGGAGGGTTCCCCGGGGAATTCGCCGAGGGATCTAGATGCATGGCCTTCCAACGTGGACCTTCATAGGCAACGGCGTTCATGGCTCAAGGGAGCACCGCAGAAGGGCCGGATCTTTGGGGCGGGGAAGCGCAAGTAAATGAATTGTTCTGCTCCGAGGTTCTCGTGGAGCTGGCTCTCCAATTTGCGGATGGGGAATTTTCCCTTCCTGTGAGGATGTTTAGTTTTCTCCCTTGAGCGGCCACGAGTGGTTTTTTTTTTATTCTTGGGTCACTTTGTTCAGTGGGCCTGTTGCTTCATGGTGAGTTACATTGAGTTTCTCCTTTATGTTTTCAGTGTGTGCAACTTTACGGTCATGTAGCAGTTTTCACAGAAAGAAAACTGCCACAAACTTTAAAATCGGTTGTACGAGTATGAAATTTGCTGCAGCAAATGTCGCGGAATGAAGTAGGAAAACGAAGGACTTTGAAATGCGCTATGTTGAGGCCCGCAAAAAAGTTCGGAAATAGAAGTGCCAGCTTGGAAGTCTACGAAAGCAGATTTCTTAACGCGCCACCTTATCAAACAAAATATCACAAGTGCAGAGCTGCGTAGAGAACAACACAAAGTGACAAGCAAGGCCCGCAGGGAGCCTCTGCACTGGGAAGGCTGAATATGCGTCTGGAAGGAATTAAATAGGTGGATAACTGAAACAAGTTTGATAGGGTCTCTGGGGCTTGTGTAGTTCTTCTTGTTCATCCCGTTCTAATTGAGGCTCTAAATACTTTCTCGGGATCATTTGCAACGCCACATTGGACGGAATAATACGCCGCTGCACACGTAAACTGAAATGAAGAGGAATTGAAACGACCATGAGCCATTTGCAAGTTGTATTGTAGATATTTCTGCCATTCGTCTACAGGCTATGGCGTAATCTAGTTGCTTACGCAAAGTTCTTAATTATGAAGTGTCTGGCTTTCTATTTTACATAAGTTAGACTTCTTGATCATGGCTCATCACCCGCCCAGGAAGGTGCCCTTCCCGTGCGCCTGGGCTTGTTCTGCTCGGCCTGAACTGCATCATTAGAAGCAAGCAGCACCTTAAAGCCTCTTTGCCAAAAATGTTGTATTCACTGCGCAGTAAATGCGCAAGGCTATGCAGACCATTTCAAGATATGAAATTTGACAACGGCATTAATAATGAATTATGGGTGGGAGTGTGTGAAGCACCCGGTGTGTAGAAGAGTATTAGTTAAGCTGCGCTTCGTAATAGCCAGGGCTTATCGGATTTCGTTTGCATGAATAAAAAATAGCTACGCGTGGTAAAAAGTAAGTTCCTCGCACAACACACCTATGGGTTAGAATTCACTGTCGCTGGGATTTGTAGAAGAGCACCGATTGGTTGTTTACAGAGAACATATATAGCAGGGCTGCCAATCATACGGTAATTACAGTGCTTGTGAGGAATTTTCGGAATTTTCTGGGCAGCGTAGGAATACAAGTTTTTCCCTAAGCACAAGGCAATTGGCAACTTCCGCTCGACATCAATAAGAGAAAAATATAAATAATTTACTCGAGAACTTTGAGGCTTTTATTACTGAATACTAAAACATTCCTTATTTCAATCAGAAATCGCAATTCGCATGTCATTAGTATAAGGCAGAGACCAAAGATAATATGTCACATCCCTGTACTAGCATTGTTTTTAGAACAGATCTTTTTTGTCCCTCTCCGCCACCAAACATTCATTCCTTGCTTGGAGTAGCTTGTTTAAAATAGTTGACTGTTGGGCGAGTTTTGCCATATAAACCATTGTGAGAGCACAACTAAACATCACACAAGGAAAGGAACAGACGAACACAGGCGCAAACAGTCAACTCTTTCAAAGTTCATTTCTTGCATATGGGGCGGTTATTTCTGCGTGTCCACTCACGATATTCATGATGACAACAAGCTCTTTGGCTGCATCGTTTCAGTGATCTGCCGTTCAAAGAAAAAATAAACAAAGGGGTTGTTGTCACCATAACTTGGTGACAACTACCCCTTTCCACTTGATTGGAACAAAAAAAAACCACAAAACAAAACAGCATATATACATATATATAGTCCTACATCGGCGAGTGCAAAAGTTTGACTTAACATTTTGGCATAACAAACACATAGCCACCACCCTCGCTTTGAACCCTATTCACGGAGTGCTGGTCACAATTTTTTTGCCTCCAGAATAAAAAAAAATGAAGCACTTTCATTGCTGTGCGATTTATTATAGATGACCATGGGCCTAGTACCTTCTCCGACGTAGATGTTCGCTCGGAATCTTGCGTATAGAGTTCCTGTTCGAGACGCTATCTGAATGTTTCGTGTTTTGAACTGTCCAGCAAAATATATATATTCTCGTCGTCCTGGCTGCATGAACATGCTGAAGATGTTTCACACTGAATCTGATGCAGGAAGTGCTTTGTGTAAGCGGTTCCAATTCTTAGGCCTTGAATTAGAGTGTCGATATGCCTTGGGAGCTAAGGTTCTTATTGGCCCTCAAGATTAGGATCAGCAGCATATAGGATTGATTGCTTTGTTTTGTCGAAAAACCAAAAAACAAGCATAATTCATGTTTAGCTTTTAAAATTTTGTTTATACCACATTGAGATAGATGAATGAGGAGAGTTTTGATATAATGATGAAATTGTTTTCGCCTGGTCATCTGCCATATCAGTTCCCTTGATTTCGCAGTGACTGGGAACCCACTGTAATGCCACTGGATGATGCAACTTTGCAGCTTCTGAAAGTTCTTTTAATATCGCGCATAGTTTACGCACATCAATATATCTTAAAATAACATTTCACACACATGTAATTCCCACCAAAGAGCGTTTACTTACGATCCACTTTTTCGGCGTCAACGATAGTTTAATAAAGTCCATGGCTAGCAAACTTGCTACGAGCTCGGTTGTTGTCTAGGTATCTTGGTTACTGCATTAGAAAGAGCACCATCCCTTCCAAAGAAAGTGCCCTGCTTCTAAATTTCCCTATGGCGGTTGCTTGCTGTTATAAAGGTGGAACCATTGGTGCCTCATCGAACCCGAAAACTAATCATATGCGTCAGTGCGAAGGATGTCAAAAGTGATGATTACATAATTAGTCACCTAATAGCGTCAGCGTTGAAAACATTGCCTCCTCATGAAGTAACAGGTTCAAAGCATTGTGTGGCGCCATCGTGAGGTCACAGTGACGTCACTATGTTATAACTTATTGTGACGTCAAATGATGACGTCATCTTATGGCATCAAGACTTGGACATAATGTGCCAATAACGGAGATGTCTCAGGTGCAGAAAGCTAGCAATGACTCGATCTCGATTGAAGTGCAAAATTACGGTAGGTACAGAAACATTTGGAGGACTAAAAGATCAACGCAATATCAGCGTTATAACATTTGAAAAAAAAAAGAACCGTAAGTAGGGGGTGTGTGCTCGGGCCCATGTTTTGACAAGTCGACTTGCCTTCTCTATGACTAGAAAAACTTGTAGGCTAGTTCTAGCTTTGAAAAAGACTAGTTAACGCACCGATACATAGACCTGAGTTCAGAAACCTGCTTTATCAATTTTCCTTTTTTTTCATTGCAAGCTTCTATTTTCGCCTTCTTTTCATTTTGAATAACAATCAAATGTGACACAGGTTTCAGATATACAGCTGGTCAGACGACTCCCATTCGGCCTCGGTTGTTTGAGAGTTACAAATGTAAATGAGTACGTGGAACAATGTTTGAAAACAACCTCTAATAAAGCCTGAGTGTAGAAGAACAGGGAGCCTCTACTGAAAGTGATTGTAACGTTCACCCTTTTAGGAGGAAATAGCTGATGTGCCCATTTCGTCAAGAACGCCTTAGGAAAAGAGAAGTGGGAGCAGAAAACAAAAATGCCACACATCAAGATGCCCTTAGTACCGGACCAATATTTAGCCTTTCTCTTCGATCCCAAAGAACCTTCTTATTCGCCCCGGCTACTTGAAATTGCCGTCTAATTCACTGAAAGAATGCGTAAGAGCTGTATAGCCTCATTCATCGCGATTTTCTGTGGCTATTCTTAGTCCATATTTATTTTTTGGTCGTACCCTCTTTGTCTGATCGTTTATATAGGAAGCCCTTCCGTGAAGTTCTTTCGGGCACTGTCAAGTATTTGCTGGCTCTAGTGAGTGGCGCTGAATGGTCGAACGCTGGTTACCGTGTTTGCTTCTTTCGTTTATGAAGAATGGGCGCCTAGCATGCCAAATGGATATATGAAGTCTGCGGGAAAACAACAAAAAGAGCGATATCCTCAGGAAGGCATTCATTAAAAATCTTAACAGTACTTTGCAAACATAGCGCAGAATATTGTAACATCAGCATTTGTGTAAAAATAAAAAGACATATTGTTTTCAGTACTGGAAAGTTAGTCTCGTATCAGGAACTGCGATGTATATGTTGTTTGTTTTAAGAAAGCGTTGTGTATTCATTCGAAGAGATCAGGTAATATGCAAAAAATAAGTTACCATAACTTCGTAGCAGATGGTGACCCACTGGACACTTACAAAACCCGAGCGCTGTAGTCATGTCAAGTCCGAAAACAGGGCGTATGATTTGAGACAACGTTATAATCTTGGCTTTTCTTTTATATACAAGAGCACCTGTCTTCGAACCTCATCAGCTGATTCGTATTAGTAATGGCTCCCAGTATTATTTGCAGAGGTATTTGACATAAGTATTTGATTTGTATTGGCTTCTGAAAAAAATTGATGTTAACTGCAAGGTGATCACTACAGATGAGCCTGCACAGGGAATACTTGGAAGTTGCGCCAAGCCTATATTATGCAATATATTAAAAGCCTTGGAGGAAGCCATTCTTATTTTCAATAAAAGCGCATCGTTAGACTTGGACATTGTACTTTGCAATATATTCTGACCACATCAGTAGTAATTTATTCTCGTCTAGCAAGCTTTACAATAACAGAATATTAATTTTATGACCATTATAGGAGCACGGATATCAGTAAATATTCTCTTTTTTCTTTGTTTCTGGGAAAGGAACCGTATTTTTTTTTCTTCTTAAAAAGCAGCTGTGTAGGCCTGGAATTGAGTTGAGCACTTCTGAGCCACATTCGGCTGTAAGTGAAACGTTCTCCTTTTGTCTCTTTTTCTATGAGCGCATGTTCTTATCAACTAAAACGAGAGGATTCAGGCTATTCCTGAATCTTTTGTTTCTTGACACGCCTCTCTGCAGTCATCACGTGCACAGCGGGGTAGATGCACACTTTTTGGTTATCTGCTGCAAGCACACTTGCTGGACATTTACTATTGTCGGTTAGTAGCCCGGCCTTCACCACTCTATTCTACGTCATTCTTCGAAGAAACGTGGTATCTGTTACAGAATGGCAAGTAGTTTTCTGCAAAATATTTATGAAGTGGCTGACGATGATAAAAACGCCAGAAGTGGGTATGTGCCACAGTTTGTATGTGATTAGCAATAAACTTTCGTAATAGGTAGGAACATTGGACGAACCACTGATAACGCGATCCGCATTGCGGGACACCTGGATGTTCCTTCCCTGCTCTAAAACTGCTGCTAACACGATTCATTTCTCGATGTCATGCCTGCCTAAGGGAATATTCGCGACGAAGTTTCAAGCACCGGTGTGGCTCATTGGTAGAATACTGGGCTTGCACGCACGTGACGCAGGTTTACATCTCACTGTGTCCTTGATATTTTTATTTATTGAGCTTTTCTTTTTTTCATATTTCGTGCAATATTGGCTAAGGACATCGGCGGCGGGTAACAGTGCCGCCGAACGCAACCGCTGTTGTGATCTCGTAACAGTTTTTGCTCTAAAGAGGCTCTAACCTCCGTATTCAGAAACGCTACTTGACTTGAAGTTGACTTGAAACCGCCTTCAATGCAGCGAGTTCGCAATGCGTCTGTGTGTTTGTGCTGCCTTGGCACCGCCTAAAAACAGAGCGTTCGAAACGCGTTTGCGCTGCATTGAAGTCGGTGGCAAGTCAAGATCAAGTCAAGCAGCGTTTCTGAATACGGAGGTAAAAGGCTGCTCTTCTACCTTTCGCTGTGGCTGTGCTACACGTTCCGCGCAGGCCAAGTGGCTTCTTACTGAGGTTACATATAGAAAGGGCCAATGATAAATGTTCTGTATTTTGTGTAAAATGTACATAACAGATATCGGAAGCAATCGATCCTAATTAACTGCCTGGGAAGTATTGACTCATAACTCAGCGCTCCCGTTCGCGGTGATCATGTGCGCATTTTTCACTGTCAAGCGTCTTGAAAAGTAATAAGTGCCCTGGTTCTTGAATTACAAATATCTGTTGCTTGTTTTTTCGTCTTGTTCTAGAATAATGTAGCATCACCGTCACTAAAAGAAGACAACGCAGCAATAGCGGGTGCAGAAAAGAACGCTGCATGGACAAAATTTATCTCTCTAGCAATAAGCTCTCTGAAGAATATGTTCGTGAATGAACACGAGCATCGTTAGGAGTTAATTTGGCTATGATCAGTCATTAAAATTGTGGTAGGTGAAAGAAAGAAAGGTTGGAGGTAGGGTTCAGAGGAATAGATTAAAGCGAAACATTACTTGATGTCCTGAGGTGCACGACTTAACGTGCAGCGCACCGCGCGCACGTTGGGCCAGTAAGACCAAGGCTGAAAAAAATAATAACAAGAAAGGCTCTGGGAGGCCAACTGCCGCGTTGCCTTCTCAACCACCAGCAATGTGTCACCTCTCGCAAGTGACGATTCCGCAATGCAGCCTGATTGCAAAATCAATATCGACCCGATTTTTAGAGGGACACTCACCGTTACGCTAGTTGCCGAAATTCTGCGAAATCAAAAAATATTTAAAGAATAGCACAGCTTGTCCCTAGGGTGTACTTTGCCACTGAGTACATATTTTTTATCGTATGATGTTAATCGAGAAGAATAAACTGTGGTTTACTAGAATGTAGTCGATAATTCATGCTTTGCTCAGTTACTTGCAGCACTGCTGGGCACAATGCAGGTCCTTGCTTGACTGGGCTTACACAATATTACCTACTTTTTTCCCACCACTTATTGTACTATACCATACTATGCTATACTACCACAGAAATGGGCACTCACCACGCTAGTCCAGTGTAAATATTCCAATGTAAAAAAAGATGATAATCAGCGATTAGGAACAACACGTTTAACTTTCTTTCGTTGACCATCTGTACTCAGTGTGTCGTGGTGATTGAGCGTGTGCCAATTGATGGTAAAAATAATTTTGTTCTTTTATCTACAAAACACGCCAGACCTCGGTCATAAAAGCTCTGCTGTGAAAACATCACGTTTTATTGAAGCTTTTGTTCAACTTTTAAACGAGAAAAGGTCACATTTTATAATAGCGACCACGTTTTTATAGGAATTGCAAGAGGACGACTGACATAGATTTAGGCACGTCGTAAGAAATACCAGTTGGTATTTCTAAAATTACCCGCTATGATGTACCCAACAATTCTGTGGTAGGTTTGTTACCTAAATCACTATATACATGTAGTGTATTGTGGAAATGTTATGTAAAAAATTAAAAGATGCGATCCTATTGTAGCCACTGTTATCTTCCATGGATGCATATAAGGAGTTCGCACACAAAAGTAGGAGCCCCAAAATAAACTGCTGAAAGCAGTTAGAAGGAGTCAGGCCAGTTACTAGTCAAGATTTCGGCGAAAGTTCGTCTGGTAAGGTATCATGATGAGGACGTAGATGCAGTCACTGACGAAGTCAAGGAGAAGAACGACACACAGAGACACATTTCGGGATTTATATGGGTCCCTAGTTCCCCCAAATCGCGTAAGGGCCGTATTGTATGTTCAGGGCTTTTGATTTAGACCTACGGCTCTTGCCTTCTTAGTGTGAATAAGGAACCTATATTGGTCCCGAGACGTATGAGCGTTTTTTGTCACCTATATAGACTTGGTCAGTGACCGCATCTACATACTGGTAGTGCTGCTTGCGACCATCGCGGCAGCGATGAAATGATAGAGTAGGTTCTCTGTCACTGTTCTCGTTATAGCATGCAAAGACGGCAGCAGCTAGCTGCCGCGTTAGCTCGTCTTGACAAGAGAACCTTGTCAGAACAGTCAGTGCTTGTAAGGCGACATAATCTGTTTCAATCAAATCAGCGAAGGACTTATTGAACTTTTTGCGTGGTAGTGGCCTATTTAATAGGCTATAGCACCCCACGTCAATTTTTTTCGCTTTCGCACTTCTACTTCGCTCTTCGCTTTCTTTCCCATTTTTATTCCCCATTCTCGCTTCTTTTAGTGCAGGGTAGCAAACCGAATGTTCCAATTTCTGGTTAACATCCCTGTCTGTCACTTATTTCAATCTCTCTCTCTCTCTCTTGCGTCTACATCTGAAACCTGTTACTCTAATTTTGTTTGGACCAAAATGAATTAGGAATTCTCGAAAGACCACTCGAAATGACGAGCCTTTTTCCTGGTTTTTCCACAGTCACTAAATTGATCGTACAAAACACGTATACCCCACCCACTCTCCCCCAATAAAATCTATGTGGACCTTACCTACTTTTGCACGGCCTCATTGATTGGCCCACCTTTGACCGAATCACGTCGTCACATGTTGAGCATTTTTGCAATTCTCACGTTTACGTCGCTGATTCTGAATGGTAAGGTCAATTGCTCAGGGAGTGAGTGCTGTTCTAAATCGAGTTAGATGGGCTGCTTATCTCTGGAAATACAATTATAGGCATCGTTCCCGACGACGATCAATTGGAAAGGGAATTTCCAGTTCTGAAGCCAGATTGGTAAATTTACTGGGTCATATTTCTTACACGCATATGGTAAAAATAAAAGGTTAATAATATAATACTTTAGAGAAGATATTGGTTAGTTATTACAAAAAGTGTTCATGAATGTAGCAAGCGCATCTCGAGTGAGTAGTCACACTTGAACCTTTACTGAAAACTACGCTACAAATTATTTGCGTGCAAATAGTGCCACGAAGTAAAGACCACACAGAGGTGAGTAAAAAGTTCACAGTTGTCTTCCTTTTCCAACTATTACTTTCACAACGATAGCAGATAGTACAGGCCAGCAGGAGATGGCTGGCTGGAAGGTTGCCTGATTGGGAGCGTGTGATCTTAATTCAGTCTAAGATACAAACACATAATTATTGACACGGCGCAAGTACGTCCCACATTATGAAGGATGCGAAGGATAGCGTCCACTTATCTGTAGTAACGCACCCAGGAACGGCGTTCTCAGTTAAAAAAGATATTGGTATTTGCGAATGCGAATAATGGGGAACTCCAAAATAGATGAGGCAATCTACCTATATATACTCTATAGAAGTGTTTTGCAGCCTTAGCGCTTTTTCTTATCTTTTGTCAAGTTGGCCCAAAAGTGTGCCGGAGTTGGGTGCCCGCTCTTAGCCAAACCATAATAGATATCCGGACACAACTTCTAAGGAAGGAAGGCTGACGTAATCAGCAAACGAAAACGGTGTGCGTTTAGACATTCCGCTTCAGTTGCGTCTCACGTTTTGCCTTGCTGTCACTTCTCTATGCATCACAAATCTTTTCGCGATGAGAATATAGCAGCTGAGATATGTTGTAACATGTGTTCGATGAAGCGTATGCAGGGTTTCATCACCTATCGAGCGAAACATTGGTGCACTATCAGGTTTTCTGCTAAAAAATAACTGAATGAATAAAAATACCACGGTGAAAAAAACACTGCGAGAAACGGGGCCAGAGCTCTGGAGCATCTGTTACCTTGTATAGCCTACTCCTCTAACTAGAGGAGAGATTAGACAGCTTGCAAAAGCCGTAGAGAATAAAGCGGTGAACTTTACCATAAATGAAACAGGAGGCTAAGCTATGTTCTTGAAACTGTGCAGGTTCATGCTAGTTGGTACTGGAGGCCACAATACTTCTAGCAATGAAAAAGTTTGTTAGAGATGATTTATTTTTTGCACAAGAAGTAGTAGTAAGGTAAACTCATTCAAATAGAGCAAATTTTCTTATTGGCATTGTATGAAAACGCAGTGTAGAACACGTAATGTTAACTTTTAAATTGATGAGGGCCCAGCCAAGGCTGTACATAATTTTATACAGGTCGCATCTATAAATCGCAGAATGTTCTTTAATGAAACCACGCTCATTCGTAAAAAATTTTTCTGCTAGAAATAAAATGTTCAATGGGGGAAGGGCCATTGTGGAATAAAATAATAATCACAACGTGTACAAACATTAAGCACTGGCGTTCTATCTAAAAGAACGAGTGCGAAAAGAAAGAAAAAAAAAGGCAGCATATCCACGGAGTGAATGACAGAGAGTGGGGCGAAGCATCCGTCCGTCGATTAGTTTTTGCTTCCGTATGTCCATGCGTGCGTCTGCGTGGCTGCCCGTGCGTCCATCCGTCCATCCGTGCGTGCGTCTGTTCTTGCGTCCGCACGTCCATCGTTGCGTCCGTCTCTGCGTTTCTATACATCCGCTCCTGCGTCCGTCCATGCGTCCATCCGTCCGTGCAGCCATCCGTGCGTACGTCCATGCATCTGTCTGTGTGTTCATTCGTCCACCTATTCAACACTCCAAGTACCACTATCTCACATCTTTTCATCATATATTCCGCATATGCACCACCATCCAGTGGACATTCCAAGGACTAAATGAGGGGTGACACACGCACACTTTCTTACGGCTTGCGCTTTGTGTCTACTTCCCACCTTTAACCACCTCGAGTTCATGGTATGTACTAGTTCACTGTATTCATAGCACTCTGGCCCAACACACGCTAAACCCTTCTAAAACCAAGGAGTGTACGGCCAGCGAGTATAACGTAGCAACCCTTTCTCGTCAGATAGTGCTCAGTGTACATGCCAATGGCTGCTAAGGGAGAATGAGAGACAGGAGAATTCGGCTTTTAGTTAACTCGCACGCTGCGAATTTTTCATTGTTCACCAACACACAGAAAAAAATCTCCTATCGGCTCCACCTTGGAGGTGAAAATGTAAGACTAGTTACAAACTACTACTACGACTACGAGGCACGAACGGGTGCCGCTATAAGGAGCTTCGCCCCTAAAACTGGGGTATTCTTAAGCTTTGCCTTGGGTTGAACACGATAGCGATATCTTGTACCTAGGGTGTACTTTGCCACTGAGTACATATTTTTTATTGTATGATGTTAATCGAGAAGAATAAACTGTGGTTTACTAGAATGTAGTCGATAAAGCTGAAAGTGGCTTGTGTCGTTGGAACTTTTGTATATGGCTGCTTATGGGTAATGAGCTGCATTCTTACAACAACGAGCAAATATGCATGTAAAATATTTTAGGCTGACATTGCTATGCACCCACTACAATGTCTTAAGGAAATACGTACAGTAGCGAGTGTTGCTTCTGTAATGTGTGGCTGGACTCAAAACACAAATTCGTTTCATAATTACATGTTCTGACGCCCGATGACAATCCATGCTTGTACCAGGCAATATTGCCGTGTTATTACACGTTGTAATGCGAAGCCTACATGCAGGCCGCGTGTGTTTGTAGAAAATGAACATGATCAAGCTGCATTTCCCAGCAGAGTAAGTTATTCAAACTGTTTTCCCAAGCGAATGAGCGGCTGTGTTTGAATACCTGCTTGCCACGTCCCAGGTACGGTCCTCACTCGGTCCCGCAAAATTTTTATTCGGTTTATTTGCATATTTCTTAATTTTTACGTCACGCAAAAGATGACAATTTTTTGTTCACAAGAAACGATGCTGACGCCGACGCCGGTAGTTCTGCTAAACGAGCTCTTCAACACTATCACGGTAAAAGCGCCAGGCCAGCGCGGAACGCACACAATAATCACGGCGAAATCTGGAAGCGCGTCCATTCATGAGACTATTAAAAATTACCCAGCTTCCGTTAGCTCACACAAGACTAAATCAGAGTAAAGGCGGTCGATATCTTGATTTGCTTTAGTATATCGGGGTTCAACTTGGCTGCTTCAAGGTTACAACGTCGGGGTGACGGGCTCGGTATCTTTTGTAAACTGTTTCCCGGATGACTGGGTCCTGGCACCACATCCAATTATACACAGATTCGGTCCTCATAAATGGCTGGCATTTTCAGAATTACCATGTCGTCGACGTCTCTTGTTTTTTGAGTGCTCCGGCGGTGATTCAGGATCAGCTCGACGTCGCTGTTCTCTTTCCCGCATAGCAGTGAGTTTCGTTTCGCGAAACGCGACCTCCTCGATACATATTCGTACCTTTTACGTTGGACCATGGCAGCTACTTTCTGGAGACGGCGCAACTTTTAATGCGAAGCATCTCATCGAACTTCTGCGACTTCGAGTGCATACATCTGCCCATCTACGACTTCGTGCTCTCCTGGCAGTATTATTACCGGGATATATACCAAATTTGGTATGACATAACATGACTGCTGCATCATCATCATCATCATCATCATCATCATCCTGACTACGTCCACTGCAGGACAAAGGATTCTCCCATGTTCCGCCAGTTAACTCAGTCCTGTGCTTGCTGCTGCCAATTTATGCCCACGATCTTATTAATCTCATCTGCCCACCTAACCTTCTGTCTCCCCCTAACTGACTTGCCTTCTCTGGGAATCCAGTTAGTTACCCTTAATGACCAGCACTTATCCTGTCTACGTGCTACATGCTCGGCCTATGTTCATTTCCTCTTCTTGATTTCAACTATGATATCCTTAACCCCCATTTGTTCCCTAATCCACTTTGCTCTCTTCTTGTTTCTTAAGGTTACACCTACCATTTTTCTTTCCAGTGCTCGCTGCGTCGTCTTCAATTTAAGCTGAACCCTTTTTGTAAGTTTGCAGGTTTCTGCTCTGTAGCTAAGTACCGGCAAAATACAGCCGTTATATACCTTCCTTTTGAGAGATAGTGGTAATCTACCTGTCATAATTTGAGAAGGCTTGCCAATTGTGCTCCACCCCATTCTTATTCTTCTAGTTACTTCAATCTCGTGGTTCGGCTCCGCGGTTATTACCTGTCCGAAATAGACATAGTCTTTTACAACTTGAAGTGCACTATTACCTATCTCGAAGCGCTGCTCTCTTCCGAGGTTGTTGTACATTACTTTCGTTTTCTGCAGAGTAATATTAAGACCCACCTTTCTGCTCTCCTTGTCTAACTCCGTAATCATGAGTTGCAATTCGTCGCCTGAGTTACTTAGCAATGAATGTCATCGGCGAAGCGCAGGTTACTAAGGTAATCTCTATTATCTTTTATGCCTAGCTGCTCCAATTCTAGGCCTCCGAAAACCTCCTGTAAACACGCGGTAAATAGCATTGGGGAGATTGTATCCCCTTGCCTTACAGCCTTCTTGATTGGTATTTTGTTGCTTTCTTTATGAAGCACTATGGTAGCAGTTGATTCCCTGTAGATTTCCTCCAGGATGTTTATACTTCATCCACGCCCTGATTCCGCAGTGTCTGCATGAAGGCTGATAATTCTACTGAATCAAACGCTTTCTCGTAACCTATGAAGTGTTTGCATAGTGGGTGACTATAATTTGAGCATTTCTTTATTACCTGATTGATAGTATGAATGTGGTAGATTGTGACAACCTGACTGTATAGGACAAACTTAACTGACTGGTATACCATAAAAATCATGAAAGTCATAATATACTTGTCATTAAGGACATGATTTGCCTGCTATAGCCTAGTTACTCTGGCAGCCGCTTTGTTATGAACTAAAATTAGGAAGACATGAAAAATATATATGACACAAATAATTGACAGGTCCTCAGGTGCGAATTCACTATACGATACCATACCAGCGACAGTGCAAATGACACATTTGTCCTTGTAGATACGTAGCAGGCACCACGCTTCTGAGCACGATGATAAATAATGGCATAGCAGGTAGCCATATACTTCACAAGTATTATGGTAATTTACACATTGTGCATGGCTTGCAAGCATACTTAGTTTTGCCGAGAGATTTTCAATGGGCTCTGACAAGGCTGCTCTTCCAGCTTTCATTTTGACGGTTGTACCTGTTCCGCACAGTACTGGTGATTTCGAGCCCATGTAAATCGATAAGCACTGCAACACAGGAGTCATGTTTTGTCTCTGCAACATACCTCATCTGTTCCCTATAAGAAGACGTTGCAGTAGGAGGGCCTCATAGTTGCGTCATCGTCAACGTTATTTTCTCGGAAGTTGGTTTTTTTTTACCTTAGAAGAGTATATAAGGAACGAAACTGAGTGTCTACGAAGAAGGCTGAGGCTGAGCGACGATGACCGGAGGAACCAATCGAATGTCACCAGTTCGCATGCAAACACTGCTGGCTGTACTGAAGGACGACAGCATTATTCATGAAGAGACATAAGGGTGGGAGACGGCAGAGCACGCATCGTTGCTACGAGATGCTGAAAGGCGGACGAGAATCTCAAGTCCACCTCCCTCGAAGCCATTTTTCTTTTTTTACGCTGATCACTGCAATGCGCCAGTAAGGAAAAATGACCAATTCATGCCTCTCTTGTCTTGATATCTTTATCTCGCGGCAAGCGCTAATGTGCTGCTTCTGAAATTACATGGCGGCCAATAAATCTCCACCATTGTCTTTTTCAGCGGTCAGAGAACGCGGATATTTTGGGCCTTTTGCCTATTTTTTTTCTGCCTACTTAATGTTAGGTGGAACTTCTATCTCTGGTTTATGGCATGCGTTAGCTACGGAAATTGCCACTTCACGCCCATTTGGTGCAGCACAAGCTAGAAGACTGTTTGTAAACTACGCATTATTTTCCCAGCCCTGCAGTGATAAAACTAAGCGCACTGCATAAGAGTTTACTGTAGCTGTTCTCGCATACATTTGCTCTTCAGAAGAAGCCTGATGAAACGTTCTATGTTCCAACCTCAAACCTATTGTTCTGCTATCAAGTGTTATCGCGAAGTTTTACGTTTATTTACAGCGTCTGTCGGAAGACTGAAAAATATTTAACGTACTTCATCTTTCATATATATTCAGTCCTAGTCATTTCTGCGTTTTCCTTCTTTGTGATTGACGGTGGTCGGTAACTCTGGAATAATTGGGCCCATGAGTTTGATGTGGCTTCATCGTCTTTCGCTTTATAAAATGGTGAAAGGTCTGTGTTAGAACAACGCTGTGGAGATGAAATGAAAAGGGCATTTTTAAGACTGAACGAAATTGGAAAAACTACAATACCTGCTCCTTAAGCAGCACCCTTGACAGTTGAACTCGATAACAATATCCTGTCCCTAGTGCGTACTTTAAACACTTAGTGCATGAAATCTTTTCAAACTTTCATACACCGCCTATGTCGCCTTAATGAAATGGGCGCAGTAACATGTGTGCTTTTTGTAGTGGGCGAACAGCTTTACTCTATGAAGTGACTTTGACAATCACATGTTGTGACGCTCTATAGCAATATGTATAGGCTTGTATCGTGCATTATTACTGCAATGATTCATGTTGTATTGTGAAGCATGTATACTAGCCGTGGGTGTTCGTACAGCATGAAAGTTATTTTCACTGGGTTTCCAAGCAGTGGAAGTTATTTTCACTGCATTCACAAGCATCCGCGTGGTTTTGTGGTTGAAGGCAAACGATCCAGGTCCGATCCCCACCAAGACCCAGATTATTTATACTTTATTTGCCTCTCTCAATTTTTAGATCTCGCGCAAGACGATGATTATTTGCTCACAACCAACGACGCCGGCACCAACGCTGGAATTTATACGAAACGAGCTCATTAACGCGATAGCGTAAATAGGTCAGCTGCCTATGTAACACAAAGACAGTAAACTCGCTGAAGCTCCGACTCAAGTAATTATCAGCCAGAGTAGTATGGCTGCTTTTGGGACTAGGAGACTCGTGGTCCAAATTCTCTTTGCTCAGGAAGCTGTGACAACAAACTGGCGCGCTGAAAAAGGCGAAATGAGTGGCAGCGGCTTTAGGCACGTCGCTTCAAGCTGCGTCGATACGATGGCCACATATGCCTTAGCCTCAAATTTTCGTTGGGTTGATTGAATGCTCGCAGCGCGGTTGAAAATACTGCATTAATGAGGCGGAAAAACGAAGGCACGTGGCTTTATTTCACATTTTTGGGAGCTTTTTTTAAGTATTAGAAAAAATTATTCGCAGCAAGTACGTCGACACAAACAATGCGATCGGTCGTGTTGGAATGCTCTCTACAGTGTATTTAGGACCAAGAACAGATAGCCCTAGAGCGATAATAAATAAGTTTGCATAATTGATTATAGTCAAGAAAGTAATTAGTTGTAGTATAAAGGTACCCTAGCCAGTGCTATAGAACATTAAATCCCATGTTGTTGGGTTTATGTAGCAGCAGTGGGTCACGTTTTTTAATGTATTTAATTCTAGTCACGTGAAACAGGTCGCATTTATATTTACATGTAGCGAAGGCAAGGACCAAGTATGCGCTACATCATGCAAATTTCTACTATTCATATTCGCGCGCATTTAAACTGTCATCGCATAGGAAATGACAGTATTGAGACTTGATTCTAGCCTTTAATTTCAAAATTTGTTGCACTATATTGGCACGCTGGGTAAACGTCCAGGAGCTGTTTAGGTTCAGATGTTCAAACATTGTGAAAGGTAGGAGGAACATTTCAGGAGAGGCGTATCATCAATGGTGCTGCTTTTATTCGTTAATATTCATTCATTATCTTTCATTAGGTGTAAAAGATGAGCCAATTTAACGTTAACATTTAAATTATTGGGTTTATCTTTTCTTTTGATGAAAAAAATCACATTGAATTTTGTTCCCGGAAGTCCACTAGCGTGTGCTGGATTCTTCAAGGATTTGTCTATGTTCGATATGGTGCCTTACGTGAGATACGCCTGTTCGATCGTTCTTCAACGAATGAAGACGAGTTAGGGCAACCATATAACTAAGAAAGTGACATCACATCATGAACGAAAGCAAGCTGTGCAGGTACGTACACAACAGAAGTGAACCAGAGAACTCGAGCTTTATTGTGCCTGCACACCTTAGCTTTTTTCATTACGAATCCATCCACACTGGCTCATCTTTTCCTTAGTTCTAGGAAGGCACAATACCCATAAAACGCCACCTCTGTATTGTCAACCGTAGATCCAAGAACAAACGGGAAAATAACAGCCATAAGAAACACACAATGCGATTTTAATGTCAGAAAAAAACACAAGAATAAGATTACTGTGTCTCGGGCTGCAGCGACAGTAAGCTGTCCAGTCTTCTTTGTGGCACGACGGTGACCCCTGAAATTCTCCCTTCTCTCAACCTAATTCTTTATCTTCGCTTTCTTTCTTCTGATCTCATTAGAATGTCTAGCTGTTGCTCAAGCGATACTTCTTTTGCAGGAATCTGGATAAAGTAAGGTTCAGTGCTCAATTTTGCTCATGATTAATTTGCTTTGACATTGACATACTTGCCCAGAATCGTTACTACGT